>WOXC01006117.1:0-205670 GCA_011680675.1 Gymnobelideus leadbeateri | reverse complement strand
AAAAAAAAAAAAGAAAGGTCCCTGAATGGAAACATAAATTTTGGGAATAATTCAACATATAAAGGATCTAGCACCTCAATCATGTCCCTTTTCCTAGTTTACCCTCTGAGAGAATTTACCCTTGGCTGAGATCTAGGTCTCAGTCTCTCTCCCTCTCCCTCTCCTTTCCTCTCTCTCTCTCTCTCTCTCTCTCTCTCTCTCTTTCACTAAAGAGCTCTAATAATGTTCATCTGCCAGCTCTGCAGAATTCACTTTTAAATTTAAACAATATTATTAGCATTTTCTCCATCACTTTTTTTAAGTCTAGCCAATCAACAAAGCAATAAATCAACTCTTAAATTGGTTGCCAGTTTCTGAGATGTAAATGTTCACACTGAAAATTAAACAACCAGTTCTCAAGAGATTGGGTAGAACTGTCTCCAGCATACCCTTAGGTAGAAGTAATAGGGAGGTACATTTCAACTCAACGTAAAGAATAATATTTTTATACCATTTGTTCCAAAGTGGAATTAGCTTCCTTGAGGGTGTGGCGGGTCACTGGAGATATTCATGCAGAGACTTAGATCATAAATCTAAAGCTTGGAAAGTTAAGTGCCTTATTTTATAGTGGAGGAAACAGAGGCCTAAGAAAGTTAAATAAATATGTCTAAAGTCACAAAGGTAGCAGGACTCGAATCATCAGAATTAAGATTTGAATGCAGATCCTTTGTCCTCAGAGACACTGATCTTTCTACATGACGGGGTTCTTCCCTGCCTCACCATCCCACCTCACCCTGTGCTACCCTGCCTCCTTTTATTCAGGAATTTATAGAGAGGACCTGGATTTGGGCAGGGGTCAGACTAGATGACCTCTGAAGTCATCTCTATGCTCTAGAGAATAGGGGACCTGTTTCTGAACTAGGCATCAAAGCAGGAAAGCTTCAGACAATGTGGAATGAAAGGATGAACAACTTATCAGGTCAGGTCGTATTGTAACATCAAAACACCAAACAAAGCTGATGTGAGGGACAAAGAGAATCCAGCTGCTTCTCATTGGCTTGACATTATATGGCTGAGGACAAATGGTAGTGATGTTTATAATATGCACAAGTCGGGGGTGGCTAGGTGGCACAGTGAGTAGAGCGTCGGCCCTGGAGTCAGAAGGACCTGAGTTCGGATCCGGCCTCAGACACTTAATGCACACACAAACAAAAACCTAGCCGTGTGACTTTGGGCAAGTTACTTAATCCCAATTGCCCTCCAAAAATAAAAAAAAATAATATGCACAAGTGTCTATTCTAAGACAAAATGGTCAGTTATGTCTGAGTTCCCTATCTAAATAGGCTGGATAATGAATGCAGAAATCTCTAAAATTCAGGAGGACAGCTCATTTTTTTTTATTTAGATTTATATAGTGCAATAATTATGGAGGTAAAAATGAACACGGGCCACTAGAGGCCACCAAGCCTGCCATCACCCTGCCTGACCCTAAGCAGAGCTTCCTGTAAGCCACCCAAGAATTATTATGCTCACCCTTGCTCCTAATTGGCTTTAGAGAAAGAGATTCTTCCACAATTTCCCTTAGAAGCTTATATAGTGTTTAAAATTGCTTAGGACATGGAGGCCTTTTTTGTGATTAATAAAAATCCCTCCATCTGCAAAATTTTCAACTAAAATCCCACCTTTTACAAAAAGCCTTTTCTTATCCACCTTAATATTAATTTCTTCCCTCTAAGATATTTTATGTTGTATGCTGAATCCATTCTGTTTGTACTCAGTTACTTGAATGTTGTCTCTTCCATCAGACCATGATCCTTGAAAACAGGATCTGTTCTTTTCCTTTCTTTGTATCCCTGCTGCTTAGCACAGAACCCAATTCATGGTCAATGCTTAATAAATGCTTGTTGACTTACTGCAATTTAAATCTTAAACTTTTTTTTTGTCTTTTCAGTTCTCCTTGGGGCTGGAGGCAATGCTTCAAGTTCCCCCATGATGTTAACTCAGTTCTCCAAGGGCTAACTTTTCATGCCTGAATTTTTATCGGAAGTCAAAGAAGAAAGATGACCAGGGCCCCATCAGAGAAGAGAACTAAGTGGTACAAGCAGGGCATTTACTGATTTTAAAACTTTTGGGGTTGTTTTGGTCTTTGGGTTTTCTTTTTTCTTTTCTTTCTTTTTTCTTTTTTTAGTTCCTGTTATTAAGACACGTGTTCTCCCATAGGCCCTGTTTGCAAAAATATCTTAGACATGGGAAAGAGAGTCTATCTTTTATTGGTCTCTACTATCTTTTTTTTTTAAAAAAATTACATTTCTTTCTAATTTCTTATAAAACAATTTTGACATTCTCTTTTGTTTTTAAAGTTTGAGTTCCAAATCCTCCCCTTCCTATCCTTTATACCCTCCTGAGAAGGCAAAAAAATTTGATATAGATTTGACATATGCATATTTCCATCTTAGACATGTTGCAAAAGAAAATAGAGCAAAAAGGAAAATGAAAAAAGAAGAAACATCAAGTTAAAAAAAGGATGGGAGATGGAGTCAAGATGGTAGAATAAAGGCAAAGACTCACCCGAACTCTCCCACAAATACCTCCTAACAACTTTAAATAATGACTCAAACAGATTTTAGAGTGGCAGGACCCACAAAATGTAGTAAAACAATTTTCTAGCCCAAGGCAACTTAGAGAGTTGGTAGGGAAGGTCTATTGTACCAGGCTGAGACAGGAGCACAGTGCAGCCATTGCAGACTAGGCCCCAGCAAACCCAGAGTAGGCTGTGTGGAAGACTGAATCACTGGCAGCAGTGGTGGTTTCTAGCCCTCTCAGCCCACAGATGCCAAAGACAACTTAGGAGGTCAGAAGGAAAGGTCTGTCCCACCTGGGTGAAAATGGATCATAGTCTAGTGTAGGCTATGCCAGAATAAACTCTGCTACAGCAGATGAGGAGCAAGCCTTGGGAGTAAATGAATCACCAGCTGCAAGAACTGCTTCTGGAGCTCTCAGAACACAGATGGTAAGGGGGTCAAACAACTGGTCAGAAGGACATAACAAGGGATCTCTTTGCCTTTAAGTGGCCTGTCATAGTTTGGTTCAGTTGTTTTTCTTTTTTCAATCTTATTTTTATTTATATCTTTTGTCCTTTACTTCACCTTAATTAATTATTTCTACTTTTCCATTACTTCAATAGCCAGATATCTATTATAACAGATTCTCTCTGTATATCCAATCATCCAAAATTGTTCTTGTTTAAAAAAAAACAAAACTAATTTCATTATTTTGTTTTCAGTGTAGTCCAAGAAGAATTTATGAAGATATGCTATGTGTCAGTCACTCTGCTAGGCACTAGGGACATAAAGAAAAGAATGAAAAATAGTCCCTGACTTCAGGGAAGCTTTATTCTCATATTTTATATGCACCCCTGCCTTGCATTGATATATTATTTTGATGCCCCATTCTGGAGGGGAAGGAGTTCTGGGTTCTTGAGCAAGCAGAGATTGTGGGTTCAGAGCAACAGCTCTGACATACCTACCAAAAAGGCAGAAGCTATTTTTATTTCCTTTTAGTTTAAAACATTCAATTTCACAATCCCTTGAGTTCCAAATTTTCTCCCCCTTCTCTCTCTCCTAACTCCCCTCACCCCCTGACATGGCAACATGCAATACAGTATAGGTTTTACAAATACTTTTACATTAAACATTAGTCAAATTGTAAAAAAGGATTGATTTATCATTTTCCTGTTTTGTCATCTTAGTCAATTTGACTGGTCAGATGTGGTACTTCAGAGTTGTTTTGATTTGCATTTCTCTAATGGATAGTGATTTAGAATATTTTTATATGCTTATAGATACCTTTTATTTCTTCCTCTGAATACTGAAAAAGGCAGAGTTTTATGTATGGACTCTATAATGGACTTCCTGTCGGTTAGCTGAGATCCAGCCTTGCTAAATTTGGACAGACACTTTGCCGAAAATTTGACCACTAGAGAATGGTTCTTCCCCTAGTCAAAGTAACTCATAGAGACGACTACCAAGCTGGGAATGATTTATAGTTTACATTAGTTGAGAAGAACTTGACTCTAGTTAAATAGTCCCTTGAAGTCTAAACAAATAAATAAATACATACATCCCTTTTTTTCCCCTGTAAAAATGTAATGGCAATTTTTTGAAAAATATAAACAAATCAGAAGACACAACTTTTAAAAGTGTTGAAATAATTAACTTAATTACCTTATTGTCAAAGAGGAAAAATGTGAGTTAATGGTTATAAGCATAACCACTAAACCTCTAGGATATAACTCTATATCTTTTTGGGTGATGGGAGATTTTCTAGGTGTCCCTGTGCAGCTCTACATGCCTGAAACATAGTACAATGCAAAATTATATTTCCTTCTTATAAAAAATTTTCATGACAAATTTCAAACATGAGTACAGTAGTTATTACAGATCTCTGTATGTTCTAGTTTTCACCTGTTTCTGTACCATTACCTTAGGGTTCTGATCTCCAGTAGAGAATAATTCATGGTCATAGGTTTTAAGTAAATGCACTCATTTATGCAGATCTGTTAAGTAAGGTAGAGCCTTTCTAAGAGAACACTGCCTCAGCATTTGGGAAGTGAAGGGAAAGCTTAACATCAGGTGCAATGTTTGACTCTGGAGAGAAATCCTGCCATGGTTGACTACTTCCTTAATCTTTTCCCCCCAAAGAGGTATTTATATGGGAGGGGGTGCTATTAGCTCATTCTGCTTCAGAAACAAGTCTTAATCCCACAATTATCCTTGCTTACCAAGGTATAAGGAACAAAATCATATTGTTCTGAGTCAACCTGAGTAACCTAAGTTCCTGACTCAAGTATGCAACCTAACATTTACATTTATATAGCATGTAATGCTTTACAAGGTGCCTTTCATACAACAGTGTTATGAGGTAGGTAGTACTCATCATTCCATTGATCACTCAGCCAGTAAGGATGGTATTTGACCCCAAGTCTCCAGATTCCAATTTCAGTACTTGTGCCACTATATTATGCTGCCACTTCATGAGAGTCATATGACAAAGGAATAAAATAAATCTTTCCCACCCACAGTTCTCCCAACCACAGTGACAGAAACAGCATCCTTACAGTCCTATAGTTTTACCCAACAATTTCACTGAAAGCAAAATAAAGACTATGCTGATGCTGGCACCATCTGCTTGGTTTATATAGTTCCTTTCTCCTCAGTAGGCAAAATAAAAGGAGCCGTTGCACTCGCCTCTCCCTGAAAGGTGAAGTTGTTCTCTCAACAGGGCTCTTCTTTTATAGCTAGTTAAAGAAAGGCTCATTCCATGTTCCAAGGTTAATGGAACTTGGGAACAGCTGCAAATGTGCACATGGAGGTAGTCAATGACATTTCTACTGTAGTAGCACTGAGGCTGATAATGGGAGATTTGAGGTTGGGCATGTATTGGAGTCCCTCAAATTAACCTAACTCTTAGGCATTTGAATTCTCCACTTATAGTTGAGGAGTATCCTGCTAGAATGATATAATATGTGCTCATTTGGTACAAGTGAGATAGGGTGGTGAAGATGGGAATGGGGGTAAATATTGAGGCAGAGGAGAGAATTTCCTTTTTCAACAAGATATTATTTTTTTCTTGCTTTTTTTTTGGAGGGCAATTGGGGTTAAGCGACTTGCAAAAGTCACACAGCTAGTATTTGTGTTAAGTGTCTGAGGCTGGATTTGAACTCAGGTCCTCCTGACTCCAGGACCAGTGCTCTATTCACTGTGCCATCTAGCCGCCCACAAGAACAAGATATTCCTGACTCAGATCTGGTAAATGTGAAAAGTTCATAGGATCATTGTCTTTATCAAAAGCAAGGTCAACAGTATTGTACCCATATAAAGAATTTTCCATTTTTAGATCCTTTCTTTCATAGTGGGACTTTGGTCAGCTAA
Organism: Gymnobelideus leadbeateri; assembly: GCA_011680675.1. Classification (NCBI taxonomy): domain Eukaryota; kingdom Metazoa; phylum Chordata; class Mammalia; order Diprotodontia; family Petauridae; genus Gymnobelideus; species Gymnobelideus leadbeateri. Next base: position 199,761 of record WOXC01006117.1, on the reverse strand, counting down.
AAGGAGAAGTTGTCCAATAGTAAGCATATCATATCTTCTATTTGCACTGAATGCATGATTGTGCTTACCATTACAAGTGCACATTTCTTTCTGTAAGGAAATATCTCAAGTCAATAATGAATCAAATTCTCTCCCCAATTTCCTTTCTCCCTCCTTTGCACCCTCAGCCAATTGCAATGCTCATGAAGGCTAAAGCATAGAGCTGGGAATGGAGGAAGCATGCATTTGGCAGAACAAAATATCAAGCATATCAAGGGAAGCAATAAAAAATATGAAGGAACATGTCCTAGCCCTATCATATTTCAAATTGTATTACAAAGTGCTAGTTATCAGAGCAATCTGGCACTGGCTAAGAAATAGTGATGGATCAGTGGAATAAATTATCTCCATAATACACAGTAGTAAATGACTATAGTAATCTAAAATTTGCTAAACCCAAAGATCCAGGTTTTTGTGACACGAACTCGAATTTGACAAAAATTGCTTGGAAAACCAGAAAACTGTTTGGCAGAAACTAGATATGGACCAATGTCTCATAACAGATAGCAAGGTAAAGTCAAAATGGATAAGTGCTTTAGACATAATGGGTGATAAAAAACAAATTAGAGGAGCATGATATAGTTTACCTGTCAGATCTATGTGTAAGGAAATGATTTATGGCCAAATAAGAGATAGAGAGCATTACGAGATATAAAATAGATAACTTTGATTCCATTAAATTAAAAAAAAAGTTTTTGCACAATCAAAACCAATGCATCCAAGACTAGAAATAAGGCAGAAAACTGGGGAAAATGTATAAGAGAAGCCTGATTTCTCAAACATATAGAGAACTAAGTCAAATTTACAAGAATTTCAGTTATTCTCTAATCAATAAATGGTCAAAGGATATGAACAGGCAGATTTCAGATGAAGAAATCAAAGCTATAGTCATATAAAATGCTCTACATCTCCATTGATCATAGAAATAGAAATCAAAACAACTTTGTGGTGCTACCTCACACCTATCAGATTGGTTAATATGACAGAAAAGGAAAATCACAAATGTTGGAGAAGATGTGGGGAAAATTTGGACAATGATGCACTATTAGTGAAGTTGTAATGATCTAAATGTTCTGGGATGCATTTTGTATCTATTTTCAAATGCCTATTCAACTGTGTTTTCTCTTTGATACATTAATACTACTATTAGGTCTCTACCAGAAAGAGATAAAAACAGACAAAAAAGGAAAAGGACCTAAATCTACAAGCATTCATGGTATCTCTTTTTGTAGTGGCAAAGAATTGGACACTGAGAGAATATATATCAATTGAAAAATAGCTGATGAAATGTTCTATAAGAAAAGATGAACAGAATGGTTTCAGAAAACAACAACAACAACAGGAAAGACTAATTTGAACTTATGCTGAGTGAAGAGATCAGAACCAAGAGAACAGAATGCACAGTAAGAGCAATATGGTACGATGAAAAACTGTTAATGAGACCTGCTCTCAGCAAAAATATGACAATTCCAAAAGATTTAAGATGCAGAATGCTTTCAACTTCCAAATAAAGGATTCATGTAATGTGCATGCGTATCAAAGCATCCTTTTTCATCTTTATTTTATTTTTTAAAAACTGCTGTTTTCTTTTACAACATGTTGATTATCATAATATATTCTGCATGACTTCACATGTATCACCCCTATCAACAAGAGGAGGGAAGGGAGAGAATGAGAAAATTTGGAATTTAATATTTTAAATGAATTTAAAAATTGTTTTTACATGTAATTGGAAAAATAAAATGTTTGTAAAACACTGATTCTTTCTATGGAAAGCCTGGACTATCATCAGGAGACTGTAGTTTCTATTGCACTTTCGAAGCGTTTAACTGAATTGAAGCACAAGCTAGGAGAAAAAATAATAATCTCTAGGATATATGTATTGCAAGTTAAATCTTACAATGTCAAGCATCATAATAGCATTAGAACTAAACATCCATAAGAATCTAGGAGTTCAACCTTTTCATTTACAATTAAGGAAACTTATGCCCAATGTGTTTAAGTGATTTACCCAAGATGATATTGGTTACAGAACCATTTTTCCAACTGAAATACCATGTCAGTATTTTTCTGTACAACATTAGGATGTTCCCACATTTCCTCTACTGTATAACTGCAATCTTGCAATCTACCTATAGTCCTTCAGGAGTTCAGGGTGCACAACTTCCCATGAGACTCTGGGTGATAGACTGCTCCCTTTCAGAACAATTGTGATTGTTGACTTCTCAGTGGCCTCTGCACTTGTGGTTCCATTTCCACCCATTCCCTTGCCACTGAATTTGCCTCAAGTAGAATTTCAGGTAGTAATGGCTCTAGGTTTCTAAGTGCCATAATGATGATCTTAGATTTTGAATGGAAGGAATCTGAAATGTGGTTAATGATCAATAAATGATCATCTTTACAGAGTAAGACTTTTCATTCATGGAACTGATTTTATTTTAGAAACTCAATATTATCATATTTTCAGAGAGATAATCTATTGCAAATGCCAACAAGGCCATTGTGAAATGGGATGTATGCAAATAATTAGACTCTCAAGGTCTTATTAAATTAGAAGAATGTACTTGTATAAAAATGAGTAGGGAATTAATCAAAGTGTTGGCATCCTGCCAAATAAAACTGTGAATGATAGTCATCTGAATTTGTCCTCTCCATAATATATTGCCAGTAATTAATCCAACTCTATTGAGCAAAAAATAATTAGCAAAAGAGGCATGAGAGGTTTTGAATATAGTGTTCTTATTGAGTTATCTATTCCAGGATTCACATTTCTCAGTCAGAATAATAGGGAGTAGTCAGACATTTCTAAATAGAACAATCTCAATTTTTGTTCTAGAAGATTTTCTCTAGATAGATTAGAAAATTATATTTACATTTGTGGCATAATGAGGAAGGACATGCCAAGTGATTGTTCCCTAGCATTATAATAATACCTGTATTTTGTTTTCTGGCACCAAGTCATAATTTTGTGTGCACCTTTTCACCTGTGAGTCCAAGACATTTAATCTTTCACAACTTTGTTTCAACTTACTTTTCCAGATTTATTACATACCAAATTTTCTCCAAAATTAAGCTGAAACCCAAGTTTCTATGTGAAGTCTTCCATAATTCCCCTCAGTTGCTGGTGGCCTACTCCCCTTATTTCCTGGGATATATATTATGTATATTGGGTATATGCTTACATATAGATGCGGTTTCTCTCCTTCAGTGGAATATAAAATCCTAAATACAGGGCTATTGTATTTCATCTTCATATGACCAGGACCTACCAAATTCCTGGCAGAAAATAGGTACTTAATAAGTACTCACTAATTGATGAATTGGTAGGATCATGTGCCAAGCCAATGTAATCCATGAACTCTTCAATTTTTTTAATATGTACTGTATTATAATTGATATGAGACATATAATCATTAAACTATAGCAGTGGACAGATGGTCAGAGAGAACCTAATGTTTCAATGCTGTTACTCCTGGTGACCTATCTGTATTAACACAGAGAAAGGTAAAATCAAAACCAGTAGCAGTCTTACATTTTATGGTTGCTCATTGGATTACTGCTTAAAATCTCTTTCCTCCAGTTTTAATAAAGGAAATCTTCTGTAGTGATGTTCATCTGTCTTACTTGATACTATTCATGAGCAAGTCCTCTTCCCATCCTATCTAATCAGATAATAAAATTAGATTCATAGAATGTTAGATATTTTAAAGTGTTGTAATATTTTAGTTTAATCCCTTTGTGTTACAAATGTGGAAAATGAACCTCATAGATCTATATACTATCTATCAAAAAGCAAATAACTAGTGAATGGTATTCATTTATTCATCTATTTACTAATTCAAATCTTCACTGAATAAAATGCGTACTGTAAAACTCTACCAGGGAGATAGATGAAGATAGAGATGAATGGAGAGAAAGCTTGAGTTTGCACCTAAGTCTCTTTTTTTTTTCTAATGCAGGATTTTCTCCAGTGAATGAATTGATAATTAAATAGCATTTACATTCAAATTTATGCTCTAAAAAAAGGGAATACTCCTGAAATAAAATAGCATATTGAACCATACAGAAATAAAGTAGAGTCTAGCTTCTGCTTTCCAAGTCAAAAATCATTCATTTCAGCATTGAAAATGCTGTTAGTACACAGCCTGGACTGTGTTTACTCCCTTTCCTCAGGAAAGATTAGGAATGGAGCCATGAATTGTGATTATGCAAATTGCCTAAAGAATTATAATGTTGTAGTGTTATGGGTGTACAGATAGTAATAATCAGTCTGATCACCAGGAATTGCCCATTTTCCACTCCTACAACAAGGAAGAACTTGCTCTTCTAGTTCACAATTCCCTTTTTACCAATGTTTACTCATGCCTTCATCTCTGGGTCTTGGATCATCTTGTTCTGTATTCCTTTTATTGGTAGTAGGAAGATTTTTGTCAGCGTTATCATCAGCATCATGAATAACCACCAACACCAACAAAACACTTTAAGTATTAAGTACTATGTTCCAGACACAGTGCTGAACACTGGGGATACCAATAGAAAAGCGAAATAATCCCCATTCTCAAATAAGCACACTGATTAGGAGAGACAACATATATAGGGTTTAATTATAGGAAAATAGAAAAATTTGGAAGCCCTAAGGTTAGAGCTATTGAACAGATAGCAAGATCCAGTTGTCCTTAGCATCTAAGTTGGCATGTATTATGGTAGTGTTTGGGGGACTAGAGAGGGTAGTGGTAAGGCAGATGGTAAGATCTGGTGGTCTCCTAAGCAAAGGTACGTCTGCTATGGTCAAGAGGTAGGATTTGAGGAGTCATCCTATTGGCATTTGTAGAGTATAAACTCTGACCCTAACTACTTCCCCTTGTCCTGAGTTTCCCCAAAAAGTGGGAGAAGGAAGTCATGCCTAAGGTTGTATCTATGGAGGGAGTGGGGAAATAGGACATGTGTGGTTCAACAATGATGGATAAATTCTCTTCAACTAAGAATTAATTAGCAGGAACAATTAAAATTGGTTAAAAACAGCCAATATTCTTTCTCCCTTTCATGGCCAAACTCCTCTGAAAAGGGCTTGTAATACTATTTGTCTATAATTTCTCTCTTTACTCTCAATCCTTAGCCCCTTACAATCTGTCTTCTAAAGTCCCAATTTGACTAAAAATGTTTTCCCTAATGTTGCAAACAATCTCTTAATTGATAAATCTCATAACCTTTTTTTCAATCTTCATCATTTCTGACACTTCTGTTAGGATCTTTTGCTCCTGACTAATAACTACTTCTCAGTCTCCTTAACTAGAGTCATTATTTATGCCCTGCCTCCAATTATAAACCCTCCTCTCTTCTCTGTCACTGTTCCTTGATGACTTCGTGGGTTCAACTATCTCCTTATAGTAACTTCTAGTGCTTTCACCTAATTCCTTACAAGAAATAGTCTTGCATCACAATCAATAGCCAGGTAGACATCTTTTTTTTTTTTTGGTTAACAAGCTTACTTTAATCAATCAAACCTATCGTTTACCTAGTTCAGGGGGAAAAGGTCAGCACCCGAATTTCAAAGTATACAGACAGAACTTACAAGACAGAGAAACAAACAGATCAAGCAGACAGGCTTCCAAACTGCCCAACCATTACATCAATACCAAATCACAGTAACTAGAGAGGGAAGCATCAACATCTGGGTTTTCAAAGCTGGGGGGCTCTCAACAGCTGCCCAGAGTCTCATCTGGTCAAATCACACAACACTTCTCAAAGTGAATCCCAAAGCAAAGCTTCACATCAGGGATTATATAGCCTTCTCCTGGCTCAGAGAATATAACAACCCTCTTGACCCACTGCCCAATCACACAGCATCAAGGTATAGGCATTCCTGAAAACAAAGCCTCCTGCCACAGGCTCCATGTGACCACATTCAGCCTATTAAGAGGCAGAGAATATTTTCAAATCAAGAGAGGTTCTCAGAGTCTCTTAAGCCTACCAAAGGGCATAGGGGCAAGGAAGATCTTTAAATTTGCATTTCCATTACATTCAGCCCCAAGATCTTTCATGCCCATAGCATAGACAGTTTACATTTGAATTAGCACTAAACATCTCATAGGTCACATTTTCAAGGTACATAACTAAAGTTACAGAAGTGGCCACTGGGCCTTAAACACAAAGTACATTGCATTATCACATCAATTCAAAACAAGAGTCCAAAGAAAGCTCTCTTGGGAGGAGGAGGGTATCCTTCTGCTCACATAGCTCTAGTCCCTGCTTCCAAGTCCAGAGAGGGGGCTGGGCAACAAAACCAAATTGGGATCCTTGTGGGTCCATGGCACTTTACCCCAACCACCATAGTGACAAGTCCATCCTCTTCCTGGGTCCCAAACTGTGGGATACAGCAAGGAAACACATTCGTTGCCCCTGCTTTGCCACACAGTTCTTATCTTGTCCTGTGGCTGAATTCCAAACTCCTGGGTTCCTTCTCCTCCCACTGAAGGCAGCAGCTCCTGGCTTCTCAACAGGTCTCCATGCAGGCAGCTCACCATTCTGGCTCTCAGCTCAATGAAGTAAGCATGCAGGCTGTTCTTCTCTCCTGGTCCATGGCTCCACAGAGTCACAGCTACCACAGCTTGGAAGCAAACAATTATCCCAACCCCCATACTTTCCCTTTACTATGTATATCCCATCCTCATCACCATTTGTAGCAACAAGCACCCCAACATCCCCAGGGTGGCTGCCAACACAGGTTCTTAGATCTGCTTTTTTAAAGAAAAACAACTCAAAATGGGTTAACAAGCTTACTTTAATCAATCAAACATATCATTTACCTAGTTCAGGGGAAAAAGGTCAGCACCTGAATTTCAAAGTATACAGACAGAGCTTACAAGACAGAGAAACAAACAGATCAAGCAGACAGACTTCCAAACTGCCCAACCATTACATCAATACTAAATCACAGTTACTAGAGAGGGAAGCATCAACATCTGGGTTTTCAAAGCTGGGGGGCTCTCACCAGCTGCCCAGAGTCTCATCTGGTCAAATCACACAACACTTCTCAAAGTGAGCCTCCAGTAGACATCTCTCAAACTCACTCCTTTAAAATTTCTCATTTGTGTTGATATCACCACCGTCTTTCCAATCATCCATGTTTTCATCACTCCTTTCCCTACCTATCAGTCAAATATCCTATCAGTTGTCAAGTATTATAGACTCTACCTTCATAAATAACTTGCATACCTCTCCTTCCCTCCACTCATGCAGCCACCTCCCTAGTTCAGGTCCCTATCACATCTTGGACTATGGAATGGTTCTTAATCAGAGTCCCAGCTTCTAGCCTCTTGTCTCTTGAATGTATAAACCACACAGCTGCCAACATAATCTTTCTTAAGCATGAATCCAGCTACAACACTACCTTACTTAGAAATCTTTGAGGGCTCCTTCTTACTTTTAGGATAATATAAATTCCATAATTTGTCTTAAAATACCTAAAAATTAGACTCCAGTTTACCTTTCTGGGCTTATTTCACATTATTCCTTTTCACATTTTCTAGGTTCCAAGAAAACTCACCTGCTTGCTTTTCCTTTACCCCTGGGCCTGTAGTCAAGAAGACATGAATTCAAATCAGACCTATCTGTTAATATGTTGTTTCCCTCCAAGAAAATATAAGTTCTTTAAAGAGAGAGCTTATTTATATTTTGCGATTGGATTCCTTGCATCTCCCATATTGCCTTGTTCAAAACTGGTGCTAAAGAAATCCTTGTTGGGTTGAAGGCTACCAGATTATCTATAGAAGTAAGCTCCTCATTATCTTTTACAACATTGGCTTATGATCTATCCCTCATTTCACTTTCCCACAACTGAGAACAATCATCCTGATTCTTGTTCTAGTCGCAAAAGTCCTAATTATGACTTAGTTTTCAAGGCACTGTACTAGGTGGAATGGAAAAGAAAAAATAGAATAGAATTCTACTTTTTAAAACATACAATATTTATGGGTTGTGGTTGTAGGATGTATTCAGATAACTAATAAGAGGTAAAATAAGAACTACATAAGAAAAAATATCATTACTATGGGAGTGTGGTACACAGAGAGGTCATTTCCTACTTGAAGTTAATGTGCTGTCAAAGAAACTTCTGGTTTATATAAATTAGTGTTGTTATTTTGGGTAGATCTATAATAACAACATAACACAGTTAAATTAAAACCAGTTATTTAAAAATCAATATTTGATCAAATAAACCTGGATATCACAGAATCCATTGGTTTTGAGATAATGATTTTTCTTCAAATTTCTGAATTGCTAAAATGGGATGGTATATCTATTCATGGCATCTCACATCATTAGAAGTGCTCCAATACACTTAAATCCTTTTCTGCAGTTCTCAGACAGGCTGCTTGGAAGGCAAATTTTTCTATAGTCAATGGCAAGTGTAGCAGCAAGTACCCCATCATCCCAAGGGTGGCTGCCAACAAAGGTTCTTAGATCTGCTTTTCTAAAGGAAAGCAACTAAAAATGGGTTATCAATCTTGCTTTAATCAATCAAACATATCATTTACCTAGTTCAGGGGAAAAAGTCGACACCCCAAAATTAAGAGTATACAGAGGCTACAAGTAGAATTTACAAGAAGACATAGAAACAAACAGATCAAGCAGAAAGGCTCCAACTGTCCAACCATTACATCCATACCTAGTCAGTTACCAGAGTGGGAAGCATCAACATCTGGGTTTTTCGAAGATAGGGGGCTCTCAACGGCTGCCCAGAGTGTTCTCTGGTCAAACCACACAACACTTCTCAAAGTGAGCCCCAAAACAAAGTCTCACAATAGGGTTTATATAGCCTTCTCCTAACTTAGAGAATGTAACAACTCTCTTTACCCACTGCCCAATAACAAAGTATCTCCTGAAAAACAAGCCTCCCACCACAGGCTCCAGGTGCACTTAAGCCTAGGGGCAGGGAAGATCTTACACAATACAATCTTAAAAAGATGGCAACAACATAAATTTACATTCCCATTACAGCAAGACACAAACATATTTTTTCCCAGTAATTCTATGAAAAGAAGGATATAGGTTTTGAATTTTTGTTGTTTTTTTTTTCTTCCCAAAGGAAAAGCAAGAATCAAAATAATGGGGAAAAAAAGCATTAGTGAATCTAAACAGAATGGCTTTATTGATGTGAAGTACAAGTATTGACTATACATTAAAGAGACATATAGGGTAATATATTGACAAGAAAGGAAAATGTCATTCCTGATGCATAAGGAAGAGCTGGGACTTTTTAAAACTTATTTTATTTGCATATTGATTTATTTAGCATTATTGGAGCATAAAACATGTCAAACTATAGCACTCCATTAGCATGATATAATAGAGTACTTTATTAGGAGTTGGCAAGATTTGGATTTGAATCTGTCTTCAAATAATTCCTAGATAAATAACTCTGGGCAAGCCATTTCACCTTTTTTCTTCCTCAGTTTCTATACCTGTAAAATGAGAACAATGATATCAGCTACCTTTTAAGACTCTTGTGAATACCAAATGAGATAATGTATGGAAAGTGTTTTGTAAACCTCGAATCATCCTTGAAGTATGAATCATCCTTATTGAAAAGACAAACAGCATAGAGGAAAAGTCATGACCTATATAACCCTGTACAAATTACTGAACCACTTTAGACCTTAGCTCTCCCAGGTGATTTCTGAAATTTCTTCTAGCTTTAGAATTCCATGAAAATAATGAAAGAGAAGGGTAATGTGAAGAAAGGTAGAATTTCTTGCTGACACCCTCATCAGGCTTTAAGGATGTAAAATCATAATATTTTGGACCCAAAGGGACTTTAAGGGTCTACTAGTCTAACTCCTTCCTATATAGGTACTGATGAATAATTAATCAGAAAAATATGCAGATTTTATGAAGTAAATCAAATAATGCTCAGTGCAAAAAGAAAAGTAGAAGACAGATATTTTAAACAGAGCAAGAGAGATAACACAGAACGGTGGGGGTGTGGTGAGTAGCTAGTGGTGGCGGCAAGGGGAATAGAAGATGAAACCCTGAAAAATATTCTTGGCTTCTCAGGGAAAAGATTCTCTTCAATAGATTTAGTGAATTCAAATTCTCCCATCCTTGTAGAGGCCCTGAACCACTTCACTCCATACTTACTGAGGTGTTCAGTCAACTTTTTGTATGAGATTTATGGTTAGAGAAATAGAACAGTTGGAAATAAAGAAGAGGTCAGTCCTATCCATCTCTCCAAAAAGTGTATTTCTAGAAAATAGCAGCCTTGAAATGCTACATAGTATGAATTAATCCACATACAACTACAGTGGCACAAGAAAAATTCGTAAGAGTTCCAGTTAAAAGAATGGTGAGACTCTGTTACCTCAATTGTAATATTGTAACCCTACTAGTCTCAATGGATACTTTATTGTTGTTGAAAAGTTTTGGTAGCTGCTTTGGAAATGAGTATATTTAGGGATTTAGCTGGTTTTTTTTAATTTAGTTTTTAGGCTTTTTTACTTTTTAGCTTTGGCTTCTGGTAAGAATAAACATTTTCTCCAAGTTTGTCTAATAGGTAGGTTAGTGTAGTGCTCAAATAGGATATGCAAATAGATAATTAAAAAGCAAAATGATACAAAAAATGAATAAAGAAAACTGCATTAGTAACAAATAAAATGGCATCTCAGTTATGCCCACGAGCTATTTCCCCAGTCAATTTATTTTAAATAATGAATTCTTTGTTCTTATTCCTGGTGCCAAAATGTTTCCCAGCAAAGAACAGTGAAAATTTTCAGTTCTCTTGCTCAAGTCCAGCTCTTCCCTAGGGTCAGAGCTCTCTCTTTAGTTAACACTTTGTGATGACTCTCCCCATATCTCTAATCACTGGAGGATAAGAAGGGAGGGGAGGAAGAGAAGGAAGAGTAGGGGGAGGAATAAGAGGAAGAGGAAATAGAGAAGGAGAAGAAGGAAGAGGAGGAGGAGGAGGAGTCAGTTTGATGTGAGTGGCAAAATACACTCAATTGATAGATGTAAAGTTAGCTGTTTGACCTCTTGAGGCATAGTTTCCTTGAAATCTTCTCTCTGCTTTCTTTACTACCTCAAATTTAGGCCCAGCATTCTGTCAAACTTTAGTGGTCACCTTAACATTTTTTTTTTAAACAAATACTTTATTAACTTCTGTTTTACATCATTGATTTCCGCCAGATTTTGAGTTACAATCATTTTCCCCCCATTATTCCCCTACCCAACCTCCCAGAATAGCAGTCCCACAAGATATCGCTTCCTCCAATCTGCTCTCTCCCATACCTTCTCCTATACCCCCATCGACTTTTCCATTAGAGGAAGGTGAATCTTTGTGTCCCAATGCCTGCACATCTTATCTCCCAATTATAAGCAAAAGAGTATTAATAATAGTATATATATATATATATTTGAAACATTTAATGTTAATACCTTGAATTTCAGATCCATTTCCTTCCTCCCTTGTCACCCATTCCCTCTGGGGAGATAAGTAATTCAGTATATGTTGTATATGTCTAGCTATGCAAAACATTATCATAGTAGATATATTGTACAAGGCTGCTTATAATTCCCTCCCACTCATCCCACCCCCCCACCTGGTCCATTCCCCACATGATCCTGTCCCTCTTCTATAGTGGGTACTTCCAACCTCCCCTCACCCCAAGGATGCCCTCCCATCCATCATCCCTCCTCTCATCCCCCTTCCCCATATCCTGCTGCAGGTTGAGATATCCCATTTAGTATGTATGTCATTTTCTCCCTGAACCAAATTCAATGTGAATGTGGTTTTGCCTTTTAGCCTTCCTTATTCTCCCCCTCCTTTGCAACCACTTCCCCTTGCTTCTTCTACATGGGATAGTTTACCCTACCCTGTCTCTCCCCATCTCCTCTTGCCACTTTCCTCTCTCACCTCATAATTTCATCCCTTGAGTACTCTCCCTTCCCAATAAAATCAACCTATGCCCTCTATCCATATATAACTGTAACCATATACACACACATTCACATATGTATTCATATGACCACACCCCTTCTTCCATTATTTTCATAGTGAGAAAGATATCATCAGTCACAGTTATTGCTTTTCCATATAGGAATGTAAATAGTTCAACTTTGATAAGTTCCTTTGATTTCTTTTCCCTGATTACCTTCTCAGGCATCTCTTCCTTCTTGTGTCTGGATGTCAAATTTTCTATTCAACTCTGGGTTTTTCCTCAAGAATGCTTGAAAGTCCTCTATTCCACTGAATGACCATATTTTCCCCTGAAACAAAATACTCAGTTTTGCTGTGTAGGTGACCCTTGGGTTCATTCTCTGTTCTTTTGCCCTCTGGAATATCATATTCCATGCCCTTCGATCCCTCAGTGTAGAAGCTGCCAGGTCCTGTGCTATTCTGATTGTGTTTCCACAATATTGAAATTGTTTCTTCCTGGCTGCTTGGAGTATTTTCTCCTTGATCTGAGGATTCTGGAACCTGGCTATAATATTCCTGGGAGTTTTCTTTTTGGGGTCTTTTTCAGGAGGTGATCGGTGATTCTTTCCACCTCTATTTTGCCCTCTGGATCTAAAACATCAGGGCAGTTTTCCTTGAGAATTTCTTGAAGGGTGATTTCTAGGTTCTTTCCTTGATCATGGCTTTCAGGTAGTCCAATAATTTTTAAAATGTCTCTCCTGGATCTATTCTCCAGGTCAGTGGTTTTTCCCATGAGATATTTCACATTGCCTTCTAATCTTCCGTTTGTTTGGATCTGCTTAACAGCATCTTGATTTCTCATAAAGTCACTAGCTTCCATTTGCTCCAGTCTAACTCTGAAGGAATGAATCTCCTCAGTGAGCTTTTGAGATTCTTTTTCCATCTGGCAAATCTGACTTTTTAAGGCATTCTTCTCCTCATTGCCCTTTTGGGCCTCCTTTGCCATTTGAGTTAGTCTATTTTTTAAGGTGTTGTTTTCCTCAGTCAGGCTGTTGACCCTCATTTCATACTTTTCCTGCATCCTTCTCATTTCTCTTTCTAATTTTTCTTCCACTTCTCTTATTTGATTTTTAAAGTCCTTCTTAAGGTCCTCTATGGCCTGCAACCCACTCATGGTTTCCCCTGGGGCTTTTGGAGCAGGACTTCTGACCTCACAGTCCTTTCCCGCTCTATGCCCCCAAAATAGGAGTCTAGGGTTGCATTTTTCTGTTTCCTTTGCCTTGGCATGTTGCCACTTAATTGCTTGACTTTTGGGCTTGTTGCCACACTATGGCTTTAAGGCCAGCTAGAGGAATTTTCGTCCCGAACGTGTTGGGGGCAACTTCCGTTTCTGGCAAGCTGTAAACCCACCCACAACTTCCACCCTAGATCACAATCCAGATCCAGGGAGGTTAAAGCAAGAGCGATTACCCCCCAAGACTGATCGCTGGATCTCCCCACGATTTGTAGGCTGGGAGTCGGAAATGCCTCTGAAAACTACAAAATGGCGTGTCTCCTCAGAGGCTTCTAGCCCCCAGGGGAGGGAGCTGACGCATTCCCCAAATACAGGTCCCAAAGTCCATAGGACACTAACCTCTTACTTTGTCCTAGGCATGTCTATGTTGATAATTCTGGCTTCTCCACAGTTCCTGGTGTTCTGGGGTTCTTCCAGCCGGCTGCTGGCCCTGCCGCCCTGGGGCTAAAACCTCGGCTCACGTGGACCTGGGCTCGGCTCGGCTCCTGCGCTCTGCGCGCTGCCGGCTCCCAGACCACTGCGCTGGTCCTTCCTGCAGGGTGCTGGGCTGTCCTCAGCGGGAGGTTAGCTTCTCTGTGTCGTTCTGAGGGTGCTGGGGCTCCAGAAGATTTTCAGAGTCCTTTTTTACATAGTTTGTGGAGAATCTGGGGGCAGAGAGGCTTGGACGAGCTGTTTCTACTCTGCCATCTTGGCTCCGCCCCCACCTTAACATTTTAACAAGTAGTCATTTCATGACAATAAATAATAATAATAATAATAATAATAATAACCTTTACATGGTGCTTTAATGTTTATAAGTACTTCATATATACTATTCTTATTCTCACAACAATTGGTATTGTAATTATCCCCATTTTACATATGAGAAAACTGAGTCTAATACAAATTATGATTTGCTTAGGGACATACAGCTACAAATTATAGGGTAATAGGGAAAGCTTTTAGGAAAGGAGAGTGTAGCATGGTGTGATCTGTCTTTATCCCATATTCTCTTCTGAGGTTACTGACTTGATAAGTATTTCCTACATATACTTCAGTGTATATTTTCTCCTGTGTACTCCTGAACATCTAATACACATTACGTAAAGGAATTAAACACTGTCATAATCCCTAGGTTTGACTAATTCTTTTACTGTCCTGGTTTTAATATGCTTTTCCCCCACAGAAGTACATTTGGGACATTCTTGAATATCAGTGTGTTCTTTTTATTGATTTCCTATTTTAAAAAAGGGCACTGTAAAGTTGTTTTCTCTGCTTTGGATTTTTTAAGCTAATTTTTCACTCCCTTTAATTGACATCTGTTTCATCATTTTTACAAGAAAGAATGAATCATTAAGACCAATTTGAATCTGTTACATGTAAGATGGGATGTTTTTGTCTTTCTGTAATAAGTTCTGGATGTGTTGGTCACAAGCTGCTGATCATCCTTTGTCCTCAACAAGGACCAATGACATCACAATGTTGGAGTCAAAGTACAGTGTATTCAGCTATGGCTGATCAGTCCAATACAAACTCAAAAGACTCTACCACCAGCTGGGCAAAAATAAACCATTTGAACATGGGGAATGGAGATGTCTCTAGATCTGCATATCTAATGTTGGTCACTTAGGCATAGGATGGAGGAACAGAGTCACATCTGGGGTTTCTAAGGGTAGCCACTGAATCAGATATGGTTAGGACGCAGGCTACCAAGTTTAAAAGACACTAAGAACTTTTAAGGTGATTCTAGAAGATAGTGTAAATGGCTTTGTTTTGGGTTCTTGTGTATCAATCACTGAGTTTCTCATGGATGTATTGGAAATATAAAGCTCCAGAAAAACAGTCCTTTATTTTTTCTTTAGCATTCTTTCCCATGTGCCACCCCCTTATCTATGATACTGCAGATAAAGAATCATACTTATTTCTTGCAGGATAGAACTTACTATTTTCTGCACCATTTTTCAGCTGCTTCATCACTGGTGAATATTTCATAGGGCTAACCTGTGACCTAAATTTGAGGTTAGGCTATATAAACTCTAAGATCTTTGAAAGTCTATGATTCCATGATTCTCCTATGAATATTTTAATACTATTTCCATAGCCAATTAGAAAGCTACTCACTTAAATAATAATAATAAAATTACTTGGCACTCCTGACTATTGAAAAAACACACAAAAGAGACCTAAGAGCTAAAAATAATTTCTATGTGACTAGTTAAAACCAGTCCAGATCAGTTGTGAATTTTTTTAAAAAAGAAAGAAAAATATCTCAATTAAAATCTTGCTATTGAAACAGAAGCAGTAGACAAGTACTGTCAAACTCAAATAGAGATAGATCTTCGCTAGTCACATATTCACTTAGAAAACCACAAGTGAGCATTATGTATGTTGTATTGCATTTTAATTTATTTTGTCAAACATTTCTCAGTTATATTTTATGTGGTTCTGGTGCACTTGGGAGGTCTGCAAGCCCTGAGTTTTATACCACTGGTCTGGATTGTAGACTCATAGATTCAGGGTTGGAAGTAACTTCAGAGGAATTCTAATGCATCCTTTTGGCATTGTGTGGATACTAATGCTTCATACGGACATTGGACATATATATCATACTTATATATTAAGTATTCCTCACATATATCATGTGATTGGCCCACCTTCTTTCCTAGCCATACATCTCTCTGATGACATCCTTTATATGATTCACTTCTCTGAAAAATATTCCTCAGTGTCCTTGTGACCCAAACCCTTTACCCCATAGCAATCTCCCAGGGCAGTGCATCTCTTCTGGCTAAAGGTCTTTTGTTTCATAATCTTTACACTATAACAAATCAGTTCAACTTCATACCATCTTCTATATTTGAATATCTTGTCCCCTCATTCTATTAATCAGGCCTAGATGAGTCCTATCATCTGCTTCCTCTTCTTCTGTTCCCTTGTGACTGAATGTTGATGGAAAAAATTCAAATAACTTATCACATGATCTGCAAGGTGGTGTAATAATTGTTTGCTGTAAATATCTCCAATCTATAAACCATAAGTAAAAGGAATTGTGGGACAGATATAGATTAGCTAAAGCTGAACCTAGAAGATACAAAGACAGAAACAACACATGACATAAAAACACAAAAAATCTCATGAAAACCTTTCCCATCAGTATCCCTATCCCCAGTCAATGGAGAAGAATAAATACCTCAAAGTCTATGCTTCATGGTTTGGGTGTGGGAGTGGCTGCCTTCTTGTCTCACATCAATGACTCAATCTGAGCAAAATCCTCCAACCCAGGAGAAGTGAAGACACTGATATTTTTTTGTGTCTAAGTGAAGGGAAAAAGAAAAAAAAAAAGCCTCAGAGAAGTGCTAGAAAGTATGGATGTGAGAAAGAAGAAGTTTCTATGGGGAAAGTAATTTCTATATCAAAGGACTAAGTGACTTTTAAGTTACTATCAAGCTCTAAAATTTTGATCTTGTGATTAAAAAAATTACAAACAAAATTAATAATATGCTATTTTACTTTAAGTTTACAAAGTAACTTACAAATATCACCTCATTTTATCCTCACAATCATTCTGATTGAAAGGTACTATTATAATCTACATTTTACAGATGGGGAATCTGAAGGAAAAAGAAGTATAGTGACATACCCATGGTCACAAGACTGGTAAGTGTCCAAGGTTAGATTTTATCTCAGATTTTCCTGACTAGAGTTCCAGTGTTCTAGCCACTGAACTAACCAGCTATTAAAAGTCTAAGGGAAAAAACAAGACTATAAAATTAGATCACAAGTAGACAAGTAACAGAAAGAATTATAAAGACAGAAGAAAAAATAAATAAATATTCAGAGAGAAAAGGGCATGATGAGTATGGAATCTATTGTGAGGGAAAAGGAATGAGAAATTGACAGTAAAAGAGTGAAGTCAATAGAATTTGCAGAGATCATAAAACAATAGCAAGTGAAACAAAAATGTTCACAAGAAGAGACTAGGAATGAAATTAGCTTAAAAAATACAGTTCTTAATGCAGAATTCAAGGAGATGAATAACAAGGTATCTTCCACCCAAAAAATATGGAATCCTGCTGAAGTAGAGACTTTGAAAAAAAAAGTATGATTGATTTGAAGACTTCAATACAAAAGTTAAAGGACATTTGGTAGAAGTGAAGCAAAGACAATAATTTTAAATGCAAAATCAAAAGACCAAAAATTTTATGCATCTGAAAACAAATGACCTAGAAAATAATATTCAGTGAATGACTTTAAGATTAGAAATCTCCCAGAAGGACACTAATTCATATATGCCAAGATTACTCTATAGTCATGAGAGATTGAAGCCAAGAGCAGACTAGAATATTTCAAAAAAGCAAAAGGACAAGCTGCATGTCCAAATAAGACTTCCTATAAAGTAAGCCTAACCTGCAACAAAAAAAGTTGAATTTTCAAAAAAGAGAGGCATTAGAGACATTACTGCTAAAAACAAAGAGATAAGCAGAATATTCAACTTACAAACATCCATGAGAGAAAAAAAAAAAAGTACAATCGTCAAAAACAGACAGGGGCGGCTAGGTGGCGCAGTGAATAGAGCGCCGGCCCTGGAATCAGAAGGACCTGAGTTCGGAGCCGGCCTCCGACACTTAATCCACACACACACACACACAAAAAAAACAAAAAAAAACCCTAGCCGTGTAACCTTGGGCAAGTTACTTAACCCCAATTGCCCTAAAGGGGCGGCTAGGTGGCGCAGTGAGTAAGAGTGCCGGCCTCGGAGTTGGGATGACCCGAGATCAGATCCGGCCTCAGAAAATGAGCACCCATGCATAAACAATGACTAGCCGTGTAACCTTGAGCAAGTTACTTAACCCCAATTGCTTTAAAAAAAAAAAAAAACAGACAAAGCAAGGAAATAAATAGTCCCAAATTTATAGACTATTATTAAAAAGAGAAAAGAAATAGTTCCAAATTCATAAACTGTTCAAAAAATAAAATGAATTTAAATGAAGGGAAGAAGAAAAAAGAGAGGGACTCTGTGAGGGGGAATACCAAAAAGAATAAAAGTTTTGGGGGAACTTAAAAAAATCAGCAGAAGGTGAGGAAAAATAACTGAATTATTACATTGTATACTAAAGCACATGCTATACTATAAGTGAATCAATATATTTAATAGGTGGAGAACATAGTAGAAAGTTGAGTTAATAGGAAAAGTTAAAATAATTAATAGTGGTTTTCCAATTACATATAAAGACAACTTTCTTTTTTTAAATCTCTAACATTTTATTTTCTTTTTTTCTAGTTTACATTATTCATTCCCACAAGATTTTGAGTTACAAATTTTCTCCCCATTTTCCCCCTACAAAGCACCCCAAAATTAGCTATCCTATTGTATATCCCTTCCTCCAATTTTCTCTCTCCCATATCTTCCCCCATTCCCCCTCCAATTTTCCGTTAGGGCATAGTGGACCTCTATGCCCCAGTGCCTATATATCTTATTTCCCAGGTACATATAAAATAATATTAATGTTAGTATACATATTAAACATTTGATTTTAAAACTTTGAATTCCAGATCCATTCCCTTCCTCCCTTGTCATCCACCCTTACTGAGAAGATAACAATTCAATATAGGCTGTACATGTGTAGCTATGCAAAACATTTCCATAGTGTATATATTCTAAAAGAATGACTATATTTCCCTCCATCCTAGACCAGCTCCCTCTTGTTCTATTATCTACTTTGATCCTGTCCTTTTTCAAAAATGGGTGCTTCCAACTTCCCTACTCCCAGCCTGCCCTCCCTTCCATCATTCCCCCTCTCATCCCCTTCCCCTTTAATCTCCTGTAGGGCGAGATACCCTATTTAGTGTGTATGTCATTACCTCCCTAAGCCAAATTCAATGAGAATAAGGACGACTGATAAACTTTTGTCTTCCTGTTCTTCCCTTCCATTGTGAACATTTTCCCTTGCTTCTTCCATAAGAGATAATTTATCCTATTCTGTCTCTCCCCATCTCCTCTCATTACATTCCTCTCTTTCCTCTTAATTTTACTTTTTAAGTATCATACCTTTCTATTAAATTGGTCCCGTGCCCTCTATGTAAGCATACCTGTACACATATATACACACACTCACGTATGTATCCACACATCCATATACCCTCCTATGTAGACATACACACACACACACACACACACACACACACATTTCTATTCCGTTCAACTGTTCTCATACTGAGAAAAGTTTCATAAATTACAATTATTGTTTTTCCATGTATGTATGTAAATATGTATGTAAATAGTTCGACTTTGATAAGGCCCTTATGGTTTCTTTTCCCTGTTTATCTTCTCATGCTTCCCTTGCTTCCTGTATCTAAATGTCAAATTTTCTATTCAACTTTGTTTTTTGTTTTTTGTTTTTGTCAAGAATGCATGAAAGTCCTCTATTCCACTGAATGACCATATTTTCCCCTGAAACAAGATACTCAGTTTTGCTGAGTAGGTGATTCTTGGTTTTAATCCCAGCTCCATTGCCCTGTGGAATATCATGTTCCATGCCCTTTAATCCCGCAGTGTAGAAGCTGCCAGGTCCTGTGCTATTCTGGTTGTGTTTCCACAATATTGAAATTGTTTCTTCCTGGCAGCTTATAGTATTTTCTCCTGGATCTGGGAATTCTGGAACCTGGATATAATATTCCTAGGAGTTTTCTTTTTGGCATCTTTTTTTTTAAACAAATACTTTATTAACTTCTGTTTTACATCATTCATTTCCGCCAGATTTTGAGTTACAATCATTTTCCCCCCATTATTCCCCTACCCAACCTCCCAGAATAGCAGTCCCACAAGATATCAGTTCCTCCAATCTGCTCTCTCCCATACCTTCTCCCATACCCCCATCGACTTTTCCATTAGAGGAAGATGAATCTTTGTGTCCCAATGCCTGCACATCTTATCTCCCAACTATAGGCAAAAGAGTATTAATAATAGTATTTATATATATATTTGAAACATTTAATGTTACGACCTCGAATTTCAGATCCATTTCCTTCCTCCCTTGTCACCCATTCCTTCTTGGGATATAAGTAATTCAGCATATGTTGTACATGTCTAGCTATGCAAAACATTATCATGGTAGATATATTGTACAAGGCTGCTTATAATTCCCTCCCACTCATCCCACTCCCCACCTGGTCCATTCCCTACATGATCCTGTCCCTCTTCTATAGTGGGTACTTCCAACCTCCCCTCACCCCAAGGATGCCCTCCTATCCATCATCCCTCCTCTCATCCCCTTTCCCCCTATCCTGCTGCAGGTTGAGATATCCCATTTAGTATGTATGTCATTTTCTCCCTGAACCAAATTCAATGTGAATGTGGTTTTGCCTTTTTAGCCTTCCCCATTCTCCCCCTCCTTTGCACCCACTTCCCCTACATGAGATAGTTTACCCTACCATGTCTCTCCCCATCTCCTCTTGCCACTTTCCTCTCTCACCTCCTAATTTCATCCCTTGAGTACTCTCCCTTCCCAACAAAATCAACCTATGCCCTCTATCCATATATAACTGTAACTATATACACACACATTCACATATGTATTCATATGACCACACACCCTTCTTCCATTATTTTCATAGTGAGAAAAATATCATCAGTCACAGTTATTGCTTTTCCATATAGGAATGTAAATAGTTCAACTTTGATAAGTTCCTTTGGATTTCTTTTCCCTGATTACCTTCTCAGGCATCTCTTCATTCTTGTGTCTGGGTGTCAAATTTTCTATTCAATTCTGGTTTTTTCCTCAAGAATGCTTGAAAGTCCTCTATTCCCCTGAATGACCATATTTTCCCCTGAAACAAAATACTCAGTTTTGCTGGGTAGGTGACCCTTGGGTTCATTCCCAGTTCTTTTGCCCTCTGGAATATCATATTCCATGCCCTTCGATCCCTCAGAGTAGAAGCTGCCAGGTCCTGGGCTATTCTGATTGTGTTTCCACAATATTGAAATTGTTTCTTCCTGGCTGCTTGTAGTATTTTCTCCTTGATCTGGGGATTCTGGAACCTGGCTATAATATTCCTGGGAGTTTTCTTTTTGGGATCTTTTTTTTCAGGAGGTGATCTGTGGATTCTTTCAACCTCTATTTTGCCCTCTGGATCTAAAACATCAGGGCAGTTTTCCTTGAGAATTTCTTGAAGGGTGATTTCTAGGTTCTTTCCCTGATCATGGCTTTCAGGTAGTCCAATAATTTTTAAATTGTCTCTCCTGGATCTATTTTCCAGGTCAGTGGTTTTTCCCATGAGATATTTCACATTGCCTTCTAATCTTTCGTTGTTTGGATCTGCTTAACAGCATCTTGATTTCTCATAAAGTCATTAGCTTCCATTTGCTCCAGTCTAACTTTGAAGGAATGAATCTCCTCAGTGAACTTTTGAGATTCTTTTTCCATCTGGCAAATTTGACTTTTTAAGGCATTCTTCTTCTCATTGCCCTTTTTGGGCCTCCTTTGCCATTTGAGTTAGTCTATTTTTTAAGGTGTTGTTTTCCTCAGTCAGGCTGTTGACCCTCATTTCATACTTTTCCTGCATCCTTCTCATTTCTCTTTCCAATTTTTCCTCCACTTCTCTTATTTGATTTTTAAAGTCCTTCTTAAGGTCCTCTATGGCCTGCAACCCACTCATGTTTTCCCCTGGGGCTTTTGGAGCAGGACTTCTGACCTCACAGTCCTTTTCCCGCTCTATGCCCCCAAAATAGGAGTCTAGGGTTGCATTTTTCTGTTTCCTTTGCCTTGGCATGTTTCCACTTAATTGCTTGACTTTTGGGCTTGTTGCCACACTATGGCTTTAAGGCCAGCTAGAGGAATTTTCGTCCCGAACGTGTTGGGGGACAACTTCCATTTCTGGCAAGCTGTAAACCCACCCACAACTTCCACCCTAGATCACAATCCAGATCCAGGGAGGTTAAAAGCAAGAGCGATTACCCGCCAAGACTGATTGCTGGATCTCCCCACGATTTGTAGGCTGGGAGCCGGAAATGCCTCTGAAAACTACAAAATGGCATGTCTCCTCAGCGTCTTCTAGCCCCCAGGGGAGGGAGCTGACGCATTCCCCAAATACAGGTCCCAAAGTCCATAGGACACTAACCTCTTACTTTGTCCTAGGCAAGTCTATGTTGATAATTCTGGAATCTCCACAGTTCCTGGTGCTCTGGGGTTCCTCCACCCAGCTGCTGGCCCTGCCGCCCTGGGGCTAAAACCTCGGCTCAAGTGGACCTGGGCTCGGCTCCGCTCCTGCGCTCTGCGCGCTGCCGGCTCCCAGACCATTGCGCTGGTCCTTCCTGCAGGGTGCTGGGCTGTCCTCAGCGGGAGGTTAGCTTCTCTGTGTCGTTCTGTGGGTGCTGGGGCTCCAGAAGTTTTTCAGAGTCCTTTTTTACATAGTTTGTGGAGAATCTGGGGGCAGAGAGGCTTGGACGAGCTGTTTCTACTCCGCCATCTTGGCTCCGCCCCCTTTTCGGCATCTTTTTCAGGAGGAGATTGATGGATTCTTTCAACCTCTATTTTCCCCTCTGGGTCTAAAACACCAGGGAAATTTTTCTTGAGAATTTCTTAAAGGATGATTTCTAGCTTCTTTCTTTGATCATGGCTTTCAGGTAGTCCAATAATTTTTAAGTTATCTCACCTGGATATATTTTCCAGGTCAGTAGTTTTTCCCATGAGATATTTCACATTGCCTTCTATTCTTTCAATCTCTTGGATCTGTTTAAGAGCATTTTGATTTCTCATAAAGTCACTAGCTTCCATTTGCTCCAGTCTAATTCTGAAGGAATGAATTTCCTCAGTGAGCTTTTGAGATTCTTTTTCCATCTGGCAAATTCAGTTTTTTAAGGCATTCTTCTCCTCGTTGCCTTTTTGAGCCTATTTTGCCACTTGATTTATTCTATTTTTAAGGTGTTATTTTCCTCAGTCAATCTATTGACTCTCATTTCATACTTTTCCTGCATCCTTCTCATTTCTCTTCCCAATTTTTCCTCCACTTCTCTTATTTGGTTTTTAAAATCCTTCTTAAGGTCCTCTATGGTCTGTAACCCACTCTCATTTTTATTTGGGGCTTTTTTTGCAGGAGTTCTGACCTCCCGGTCCTCCTCCTGTTCCATGCTTCCATCCTCTTTGCCTCCAAAATCATAGTCTAATGTTGAATTTTTCTGTTTATTTTTTTTCCTTTCCCTAGGCATGTTGCCACTTTATTACTTGACTTTGGGGCTTATTGCTACAGTCTGACTTTGCCACCAGACAGGGGAGCTTCCGTCCCAAACATTGGGGTTTTCTCAACTGCCGGAGGTATTAGTTGGGTGACCTCCCTGAAGCCCCCACACACTCTGGCAAGCTGGACACACACCCCAAGACCTCCACCCCAGAAGGCAACACAGATCCAAAAAGGTTAAAGCAAGAGCAATTAACCTCAAGACTGATGGGTGGATCACTCTACAATTCTCAGGCCAGGAGCTGAAGCTTCAACTGAAGCTGAAAAATGGCAGCTGTGCTGTGGCTCCTCAGAGGCTTCTTGCCCCCAGGGGAAGAAGCTGATGTGCTCCCAAATACTGGTCCCAAACTCCATAGGGCACTAACTTCTCACTTTGTCCCAGGCATCTATGTGTTGGTAATTCTGGAAACACCACAGTAGCTGGTGTTCTGGGGTCCCTCCAGACAGCTGCTGGTCCAGCTGCCCAGGGGCTAAAACCTCCAACTCACACAATCCTGGGCTTGGCTCCCAGAGTGCTCCACTGGCCACTTCCTACTGGGCTGCCAGGCTGTCCTCAGTGGGAGGTTAGCTTCTCTGTGTTGTTCTGTGGGTGCTGGAGCTCCAGAGTTTGTTCAAAGTCCCCTTTTACATAATTTTGAAGTGTTCTGGGCTGGAGTGCTGTGGAAGTGCTGTTTCTACTCTGCCATCTTGGCTCAGCTCAACATTCATTTTTTGAAAGATTTTGAGTTCTAGATTTCTCCAACCCCCCCTCTCCAAGAAAGCAAATAATCTGATGTAGGTTATACATGTGCAATAACATAAGATGTATTTCCATGCTACTCATGTTGTGAAAGAAGAAACAGAACAAAAGGGAAAATATGAAAAATATGAAAATTGTATCCTTCAATCGGCATTCAGAGTCCATCAGTTCTTTCTCTGAATGTGGATAGCATTTTCCATCATGAGTTTTTGGAATTGTCTTGTATCATTGTAGTGTTGAGAGCAGTTAATTCAATCATAGTTCACAATCACACAATGTTACTCTTTCTGGTTCTGTTCACTTCCCTCAGTATCAGTTCATGTAAGTCTTCCTAGGTTTTTCTAAAATATGTCTGCTCATCATTTCTTACAGCATAATAGGATACTACTACTTTCTTTTACCACAACATGTTCTGTCATTCCCCAATCAATGGACATCACTTCAATATCCAATTCATGGCCACCACAAAAAGAGCTGCTATAAAATTTTTTGAACTTTTTGGTTCTTTCCCCCTTTTTCTGATCTCTTTGTGATACAGATCTAGTAGTGGTACTGCTGGATCAAAGGGTATACAGTTGAATTGCCTTGTGGGCATAGCTCCAACTTACTCTCCAGAATGGTTACATCAGTTCATATCTTCACCAACTATGCATTCATGTGCTGGTTTTTCCAATCTTCTCCAACATTTTATCATTTTACTTTCCTGTCATATTAACCAATTTAATAGGTGTGAAGTAGTACCTCAGAGTTGTTTTAATTTGAATTTCTGTAATCAATAGTGATTTACATTATTTTTATTTGACTACAGATAGTATTGACTTCTTCATAGGAAAACTTCCTGTTCATATCTTTTGCTCATTTATCAGTTGGGGAGTGAAGAATATACTTATAAATTTGACACAGTTCTCCATTTTGTGAAAAATGAGGCCTTTATCAGAAACACTAACTGTAAATATTGTTTCCTAGCTTTCTGCTTTTCTTCTAAACTCGGTTGCATAAATTTTATTTGTGCAAAACTTTTTTTTTTAATTTAAAGTAATCAAAATTATCCATTTTGCTTTACATAATGAATTCTATCCTTTCTTTGGTCATAGATTCTTCCCTTCTCCATAAATCTGACAGGTAAACTATTCTTCATTATCCAAATGTGCTTACGCTCATATTTAAATCATGTACCCCTTTTGACCTTATTTTGGTATATGGTATGAAATATTGGTCTATACCTAGTTTCTACCATACAATTTTCTAGTTTTCCCAGCAATTTTTGTAAAATAGTGATATGTTATCCAAGAAGTGAGAGTCTTTGAGTTTATTAAATAGTTGATTGCTATAGTCATTTATTAGAGTGTCTTGTGTACCTAATCTGTTCCAATGATCCACCTCTCTAATTCTTAGCCAGTAAAAAATAGTATGATAATTGTTGCTTTATAACATATATCTGGTATGGCTAAGCAACTTTCTTTTGTATTTTTTATTAATTCCCTTGTTATTCTTGACCTTTTGTTCTTCTAGATGAATTTCATTATATTTTTCTAGCTTTATAAAATATTTTGGTAGTTTTATTGGCATGACACTGAACAAATAAATTAAGTTAGGTAGAATTCTCATTTTTATTATATTACCTTGGCCTAGACTTGGGCAATTGATGTTTTTCTAATTGTTTTGATGTGACTGTACTTGTACAAAAAGTGTGCTGTAATTGTGTTTATACAATTCCTGGATTCATCTTGGCAGGTAAACTCCCAAGTATTTTATACTGTCTACAGTTATCTTAAGTGGAATTTCTCTTTTTACCTCTTGCTGCTGGACTTTGTTGGTAATATATAGAAATGCTGATGATTTCTGTGAGTTTATTTTATATTCTCCAACTTTGTAAATATTGCTTATTGTGCAAGTGGTTTTTTTTTGTTTGATTCTCCAGGATTCTCTAAGATTGTGTCATCTGTAAAGAGTTAAATATTGTTTCCTCATTGCCTATTTTAATTGCTTCACATTTGTTATCTTCTGTTATTGCTAAAAGTATCACTTCTTTTTATGTTGGTTAGTTTTCCTGTACTTTTTTATTCTTTATCTTTTTTTTTCCTTTTTTTAATTAACATCTGGCTTAAATCATTCATTTCCACCAGATTTTGAGTTGCAATTTCCCCCCCATTTTTCCCTACCCACCACCCCAGAATAGCAATCCCACTAGATAATCATTCATCCAATCTGCTCTCCCCCATATCTTCTTCCATACCCCCTTCGACTTTGCCATTAGAGCAAGGTGAATTTCTGAGCCTGAATGCCTGGACATCTTATGAAACATTTAATTTTAAAACTTCAGTTTTCAGATCCATTCCCTTCCTCCCTTGTCACCCACTCCCTCTGAGAAGATAAGCAATTCAGTATGTGTTGTACATGTATAGCTATGCAAAACATTACCATAGTAGATATATTGTAAAACACTGCTTATATTTCCCTCTCATCCATCCCACCCCCCACCTGGTCCATTCCCTACTTTCATCCTGTCCCTCTTTGAAAGTGGGTACTTCCAAACTCCCATCCCCCTAGAATGCCCTAGCCTCCATCATCCCCCCTCTCATCCCCCTTTCCCCTGCTCTCCTGCAGGGTGAGATATACCATTTAGTATGTATGTGATTCTCTCCTTGAGCCAACTTCAATGAGAATATGGTTTTGCCTTTGTGACTTCCTGTTCTTCCCCTCTCCTGCAACTACTTCCCCTTGCCTCTTCTACATGAGATAGTTTACCCTACCCTTTCTCTCCCCATCTCCTCTTGCCACTTTCCTCTCTCACCTCTTAACTTCACCCCTTAAGTATCATCCCTTCCCCTCAAATTCAACCTGTGCCCTCTATCCATGTATACCTGTAAACATATATACACTCATTCACATATGTATTCATATGTCCATATATCTTTCTTCAATTATTTTCATAATAAGAGAGGTTTCATCAGACTCAGTTATTGTTTTTCCATGTAGGAATGTAAATAGATCAAATTTGATAAGGTCCTTTTGATTTCTTTTCCTTGATTACCTTCTCAAGCATCTCTTGCTTCTTGTGTCTGAATGTCAAATTTTCTGTTCAACTCTGGTTTTTTCCTCAAGAATGCTTGAAAGTCTTCTATTCCACTGAATGACCATATTTTCCCCTGAAGCAAGATACTCAGTTTTACTGCGTAGGTGACCCTTGGCTTCAATGCCAGCTCTTTTGCCTTATGGAATATCATATTCCATGCCCTTCAATCCCTCAGTGTAGAAGCTGCCAGGTCCTGTGTTATTCTGATTGTGTTTCCACAATATTGAAATTGTTTCTTCCTGGCTGCTTGTAGTATTTTATCCTTTATCTGGTAGTTCTGGAACCTGGCTATAATATTCCTAGGAGTTTTCTCTTTGGGATCTTTTTCAGGAGGTGATTGATGGATTCTTTCAACCTCTATTTCCCTCTCTGGGTCTAAAACATCAGGCTAATTTTCTTTGAGAATTTCTTTAAGGATGATTTGTCGGTTCTTTCTTTGATTGTGACTTTCAGGTAGTTCAATAATTTTTAAATTATCCCTCCTGGATCTATTTTCCATGTCAGTGGTTTTTCACATGAGATATTTCACATTGCCTTCTATTCTTTCATTTGTTTGGATCTGTTTAACAGCATCTTGATTTCTCATGAAGTCACTACCTTCCATTTGCTCCAGTCTAACTCTGAAGGAATGAATCTCCTCAGTGAGCTTTTGAGATTCTTTTTCCATCTGGAAAATTTGGCTTTTTAAGGCATTCTTCTCCTCATTGCTTTTCTGAGACTCTTTTGCCATTTGAATTAGTCTATCTTTTAGGGTGTTATTTCAGGCTGTTGACTGTCATTTCATACTTTTCTTGCATCTTTCTCATTTCTCTTCCCAATTTTTCACCCACTTCTCTTGTCTGCTTCTTAAGGTACTCTCTGGCCTGTAGCCAGCATGTATTTTCATTTGGGGCTTTTGGTGCAGGAGTTCTGACCTCACAGTCCTCCTCCATGTTTTGATCCTATTTGCCCCTAAAATAGGAGTCCAATGTTGAATTTTTCTCTTTATTTTGTTTTTTTTTTTTTGCCTAGGCATGTTGCCACTTAATTATTTGATTTTTGGGCTTGTTGCCACAGTAGGACTCTGCCACCAGACAGGAGAGCTTCTGTCCCAAATGTGGGGTCTTCACAACTTCCGGAGATTGGGTGGCCTCTGTAAAGCCTCCACCCACTCTGGCAAATTGGATATCCACCCCAAACCTCGCCCCAAGACCACAATCCAGATCCAGACAGTTTAAAGCAAGAGCGATTAACCCCCGGAGTGATTGCTGGATCTCCCTACAATTTGCAGACCAGGATCTAGAGCCACCAGTGATGCTGCAAAATGACTTCTGTGCCACATTTCTTCAGCAGCTTTTCACCCCCAGGGGAGGAAGCATTCCTCAAATACTGGTCCCAAAGTCCATAGGACACTAACCTCTCACTTTGTCCTAGGCATATCTGTGCTGATAATTCTGGAATTGCCACAGCTGCTGGTGTTCTGGGGTCCCTCCAGCCAGCTGCTGGCCAAGCCTCCCAAGGCTAAAACCTCGGTTCACATGGGCCTGGGCTTGGCTCCCAGAGCACTGCACTGTTGGTTCCCAAATTGCTGTGCTGCCTGCTCTCAGAATGCTGCACTGGCCACTCCCTGCAGGGCTGCTGGGCTGTTCTTAGCGGGAGTTTAGCTTTTCTGTGTCGTTCTGTGGGTGCTGGGGCTCCAGAAGTTGTTCAGATTCCCCTTTTACATAGTCTAAATTCTGAAGTACTATATTTAATATTCCTTTCTGTAGCCCATCTCTATTTTATTTAATTTGTTGATCTTACCTTTTAACAAGTTTTCCCTTCTAAGCTTTAGTCTTAAAAAGTTAAGTATTTATGTAAATTTGGGAAAGCCTGATTAAAGCAAGCAAATGAGAACAAGTGACAATAGACAAAGAGGCTATGAGAAGAAACTAACATTAACAATGCTTTAGCATAATTAATCACAAAAACAAAAGGATCACTTAAAAGAGGAAGGGAATAAAAAGGGGAAAATTAATAAATGGAGGAAAATACAAGAGTCCAATAAAACAAAAGAAACTAACAGAATGGGTAAGAAAACAAACCCAACAAGTTGTTGCATACAAGAAATAAATTTAAAATACTTATATTTTAAAATACATATATACATATATACATATACATATATATATACATTCATACACTTTTATATACATATTCATACACACATGCATACACACACACACACACACACACACACACACACACACAATGAATGACTGGACCTGAATTCACTTGCATTAGGATATTCCAAAAAAGGTAGGATTTGAAATTGTACTATTAAAGCAAAAAGAAAAATTCATAATCCTGAGAGATTAAAAGGGCAAACTATTATGCTTAACAGAATCTTATTCAAGAAACAAATGGTGATATTTAATATATGTGCACCAAATAGCATAGATTTGAAATTTAACTGAATGACAGTAGGACATGGATAGTCACATGATAATTGTTGCAGTTTTTCATGTTCTTCTCTAAGAGTTAAATAAATCCAACAGAAAGATAGGTCAAAAGGAAAATATATTACTAATTAATTTATTGGATAAGTTATAGCTGAAAGACCGGTAGCATGCTCTAAACAAGAATATCAAAAATGCATATATTTTTTTCCATTCCACTTGGTACCTTTGCAAAAATAGATTATTTGTTAGGACAAAAAACTCATACAGAAATGCAAAAAAAACCCCACAGAAATTACTTAATTTCTAGACTATGGCACAATAAAAATCATAATTAGTCATGGACAAGAAACATAACAAAAAGACAATGTCTAAAATGGAAACAATAATAATATCCTAATGATTGTATTAAAGAAGAAGTCATACAAAATAATTGATAAGTATTTAAGAAAATGATAATATTGAGATAGCATATCAATATTTGGGGAATGTAGCTAATGTAATTCTCAGAAAAAAACATACTCTATAAATATATGCTAATAGACAAAAAAGAGGGAATTAATGATGTATCCAACTTTACAAAACCTAGAAAATCAACAAATAATGACAAAAGAAAACCTCTAAAATTGGAGGAGAAATGGGTTAAAAAATGGATTAAAAATAAAAAAAATAAAACCTAGGGAAATAATAATAGTTTAAATAGTTCTTTGAAAAAGACTAACAAGCTGGGCTTGGTGGTTCATGCCTATAATCTCTGCTACTAAGGAAGGCTGAGGTGGATGGATCACTGAAGTAGTAGTATTGCTAAAACCTATTAATTATCTGCACTAAGTCCAGGATCCATACGCTATTGAGCTGATACCAGGTTGCCTAATGATGGGGTAAACCATCCAAAGCAGAAACAGAGTAACTAAACATTCTCTGCCAATTAGTAATAGAATCAGACCCACTAATGTAGGAGAAACATGGACCCTCAGCCTCAATAAAGTAAATAAAATAAAATAAAATAAAATAAAATAAAATAAAATAAAATAAAATAAAATAAAATAAAATAAAATAAAAGGGTAGAGGAAGCTAATAAAACTGATAGAGCATTAGGGAACTTGATTTTAAAAAAAATCAGAAATAAAAAAAGAAAAACAAGTCTCCAAAATTAAATATTCTTTTAAAAGAAAAAATCCCAATGAATAGAACAGGGTAGATATGAAGAGATTCATCAGAACCTAAACAATGATATGTTAGCAAATCCAACTATTTAATGGAAAAAGATGATTCCTTATAACAACAATTTAACATAATATGAAATAGAGATCTTAACACAATTTCAGAAAATAAAAGTGAACATGTCATAAAGGAAAAAGGAAAATATATATCCAGAAATGATGGTGATGTAGAAGCAACAAGGTTTTTTTTTAAAGCTGAGAAAGAGGTGATCACAAATTATTGTGCTGTAGTATAATTATAGATCTAAGAAAGGCTTTTTAAAGTCATTAAGTTCAATAAAACACACCAACTCTGCTTTATAAATGAATAAATTATAGCTCAGAGAGCTCAAGAAGTATGTCCAAGGTCACAGAGCTAATTATTGCAAGAACTTGAACTAGATATAGTAGCTTAATCTCTCATTTCCCCATGCACCTCTTTAACAATATTAGTTGCATAGAAGGTGCTGACCTATATAAGTATTGGGAGTTTTCTCTTTAGGGTGTATGCCATATATCAATGAAATCACAGTGCTAGTCTTTGAAAAAAGTTTATCTTGAGCAAAACTTCAATATAAAATATGATAAGAATGATGAAGTCTAAGGAACTGGAAAGAATTTTAAAGATTATGTAACCTATTCATGATATGCGTTCATGAGAATCATAGAAGTGAAGTTACTTGACTATAATCAAACAGCTGGTTATTGAGAGTGGTCTCTTGACTCCCTTAATCTGGTAAATGTTTCACTGAAATCAAAATTAAGGTTCTTTAAGGAAGCTAACCTGATTTGTTTTAAAGATCAGAGATTCATGTAACTTCCTGCTGCCTTTATTGGTACACTGATAAATGTGAACAACAGAGTTCCACAGTTTCTTTTACAATGCCACCTTATTCCTTGTTTTGTTCTGCTTGAGAAGAATGGCAAGAAAACATTAATTTTTACCACACCTGAAGGGGTGTGGTAAATCAGGTTCCTCCTTATCCTTCCCCCTCCCCAAAAACAAACAAACAAAAAACAAAACAAAACAAAACATAACTGAACACTAAGATTAGCAGAAAATAAAGTACAGGTCTTTTTAATTGAAGAACACTTTTCAATGTGAAAATTTGTGCTGCTGCTCATGTAGATGATAATTTTATTTCTAAGTTTGACTAAGTTTGACTACCTCCTGCATTCCCCCAAATCTTGGACATAATTAGCCAATAGATATACTAAAGGGCATTTTTCCTGTCCTGTAGACAAAGAAAATAAATGAAAGGGGCAAAATGGAGCCAGAAAACAAAGAGATATTGATGTATGGTAAAGACTAAAAGTTATAGGTAAACAAAGCAATTTTTGGAGGGGCAATTGGGGTTAAGTGACTAGCCCAAGGTCACACAGCTAATAAGTGTTAAGGGTCTGAGGTTGGATTTGAAATCAGGTCCTCCTGACTCCAGGTCTGGTGCTCTTTTCACTGTGCCACCTAGCATCCCCAATCAAAGCATTTTTTGAATATTACCTGTAGTACTTGAAAATATTTTAACAAGAAGTAAGCCATCTTTTTGTTGTTAGTTTTATTGATGACTTTTGTTTTCTATCGTTGTTTAGTTGTTTCAATCATAGTAGACTCTTTGTGACACCATTTGGGTGTTTGGCAAAGATACTGGAGTGGTTTGTCCTTTTTTTCGGGTCATTTTACAGACAAGTAAATAGAGATTAAACTACTTTCTCAGGATCATACAGCTAGTAAGTGTATGAGGTCAGATTTGAACTCATGAAGATTAGTCTTTCTGACTTCAGGCCACACAATTTATATGCTGTGTCACATCCCTTCGTCACATTTATTATCTATTACTGATCTCTTCATTGCAAGAAAGCAAAACAGCAAAGCAAAATTGATTGACAAAAGAAGTGTTTGACAGAGTAAACCACATTTAATTCTCTTTCCCAAGAGTGGGGGTGGTGGTGTTCATCTTGTTTTATCTTCTCTAAGATTAAGATTCAGAATTTTTTAAAATCTGAGTTCAATAGCTTTTAATTTTGAGATACACACATATACATACATATGTAAATAAATATTTATAGTAGTTGTGTGTATTGCTCTCCTACTTTCTTCCCTTTGCATCACTTCATCCAAGTCTTAGGAAGCCCTCTTTAACTAACATAATCATGTATGCAAAGTAGGTAGTATTTTTTAATAACTTGTAACTATTAGACTTTAGTCTAATAATTTCAAATCATCTTACTAAGGGTTTCAGGTAAATATGTAATTTTTCATAAGTTAAAATTTCAGTTTCATTTGACTTGAAAGATAACACATTAGTCTTGTAAATCTGAAAGTTTGGTTAAAGGAGGCAAACAGGCTAGGTGATATGTAAAATCATATCATTTATTCCTTTAAAGCTAGCCGAATACAAACATGTATGGAACCACATAAAATCTGACTCACTGAATAAATGAATGAGAAGACTTTAATACTTTTCAGAACCATCCCAATTCAAGGTGTCTGTGTCACTGAAATTTATGATATCCATAAATGTTTAATCATGGTATGAGTAAGGAATTTTCTTAATTGAATAGGTGGTAAATACAAAAAAAAAATAAGAGAGTTGACAAAGTGTCAATTGAAATTATGACCCAGGATATATGTTTTCTTTACCATTAACATGACATAGCATATATCTAAAAATATTAAGACAAGAAAAAGTCCAATTACTCAAGATAATGCCTCGGTTAAGGGTCTCATCCTTAATGGCTATAATGTCAGTCCCATCTGGCTTTGTTGACATAGGAAGAGGTGTTCTCTGAGTTTATTTAGAGAACAAACAAGCTTTTCTGCAGTTGTTTTCAGAGATATTTCTAGGTACCTGTAAATTTTCAGTTCTTACAAGATTTTATGATGAAAGAAGTGTTTTCTCATTGTCCATGCTTTCATTTGTGAGTGACCACAAGTACTCTTTTTTGCCTTGGAAATGTGAGAAAGATTCCCTCTCTACCATTGCCATAAGCTCCTCCATGCTAGCTCTCCTCCTCACCCCAGGACTTCCACCCAGGAATGTGACCCAGATCCAAGCACAAACTAAGGAAGAAAATCCTTCCAGAGTGCCACTAGAGAGATCCCTGCAACCTACCTCTGATCAGCTGCTGGATCCCCTACCTCCCACCTTCTGTGGGCTCAGAGCTCTGGAAGCAGTCATTGCTATTGATGCCACCACCAACACCCTGTGGTAAGGATCAGGGCCTGACTTTGCTCCTCTTTCGTCCAATTCTGAGAGGCCTTTTATGCTGACCTAAGTTGTCTTTGGCTTTTGTGGGTTAAGAAATCTAGAAACCACCATGGCTGCCAGTGATTCAATCCCAAGAGGCCTCTGGTACATCTGTGCTGAAGTGCCACACATTGGACTGCACTCTTCTCTCAGACTAATACAACAGACCTTTCCTGTCGATCTTCAAGGTTGTCTTGGCCTGGAAGTCTATTTCACTGTCATTTTGTGATTTCTGCTGCTCTAGAATTTGTTTAGAATAATTTTGTACAGGTATTCATAAGGGTTTATGGGAGAGCTCTAGTAAGTCCCTGCTTTTACTCTGCCATCTTGATTCTGCCCACCACCCCCCACTTTCCTCATTTTTAAAATGAGCATAATTTACTTGCAACACTTACTTCAAAGAGTTGTAAGAATTGAATGATATAATAGCTATAAAGTACTTGGTAAACCCTAATGTATTATATTAGTGAACATCTAAATTATCTCTGACTTTTTTATCCCCATAGGGAATTCTAGGTAAAAATCCATTTATGACTTAGTAAGTTATTGCCTGAATCACACATAATTTAGGTGTCTCCAAGGGGGCACAGATCTATTAAATATCAGAGGCAGTATTTGAACCTGGATCTTCTTGATTTGAAACATAACATTTATTTCATATCATAGCTTTTCAAACACTTGAATGCAGCTATCCTGTACCTCCCTCAGTCTTCTCTTGGCTCATATCCCCAGACTTTTTAAATTAATAATAGTATTTATATATATTTTAAACATTTAGTTTTAAAACCTCAAATTTCAGATCCATTTCCTTCCTCTCTTGTCACCCATTCCCTCTAGGAAGATAAGTAATTCAGTATATGTTGTACATGTCTAGCTCTGCAAAATATTACCATAGTAGATATATTGTACAAGGCTGCTTATAATTCCCTCCCACTCATCCCACCCCCAACCTGGTACATTCCGTACTTGATCCTGTCCCTCTTCTATAGTGGGTACTTCCAACCTCCTCTCCCCCCAAGGATGCCCTCCCATCCATCATCCCTCCTCTCATCCCCCTTCCCCCTATTCTGCTGCAGGTTGAGATATCCCATTTAGTATGTATGTCATTCTCTCCCAGAACCAAATTCAATGAGAATGCTGTTTTTGCCTTTTTGCCTTCCTATTCTTCCCCTCCCTTGCAACAACTTCCCCTTGCTTCTTCTACATGTGATAGTTGTCTCTCCCCATCTCCTCTTGCCACTTTCCTCTCTCACCTCGTAATTTCACCCCTTGAGTATCATCCCTTCCCAACAAATTCAACCTGTGCCTTCTATCCATGTATAACTGTAAACATATGTACACACATTCACATATGTATTCATATGACCATACACCCTTCTTCCATTATTTTCATACTGAGAAAGATTTCATCAATCACTGTTATTGTTTTTCCATATAGGAATATAAATAGATCAACTTTGATAAGTTTGATTTGATTTCTTTTCCCTGATTACCTTCTCAGGCATCTCTTCCTTCTTGTGTCTGGATGTCAAATTTTCTATTCAACTCTGGTTTTTTCCTCAAGAATGCTTGAAAGTCCTCTATTCCACTGAATAACCATATTTTCCCCTGAAACAAAATACTCAGTTTTGCTGGGTAGGTGACCCTTGGGTTCATTCCCAGCTCTTTTGCCCTCTGGAATATCATATTCCATGCCCTTCAATCCCTCAGTGTAGAAGCTGCCAGGTCCTGGCCTATTCTGATTTTGTTTCCACAATATTGAAATTGTTTCTTCCTGCCTGCTTGTAGTATTTTCTCCTTGATCTGGGGATTCTGGAACCTGGCTATAATATTCCTGGGAGTTTTCTTTTTGGGATCTTTTTCAGGAGGTGATCTGTGGATTCTTTCAACCTCTACTTTGCCCTCTGGGTCTAAAACATCAGGGCAATTTTCCTTGAGAATTTCTTTAAGGGTGATTTCTAGGTTCTTTCTTTGATCATGGCTTTCAGGTAGTCCAATAACTTTTAAATTATCTCTCCTGGATCTATTTTCCAGGTCAGTTGTTTTTCCCATGAGATATTTCACATTGCCTTCTATTCTTTCGTTTGTTTGGATCTGTTTAATAGTATCTTGATTTCTCATAAAGTCAATAGCTTCCATTTGCTCCAGTCTAACTCTGAAGGAATGAATATCCTCAGTGAGCTTTTGAGATTCTTTTTCCATCTGGCAAATTCGACTTTTTAAGGCATTCTTCTCCTCATTGCCCTTTTGGGCCTCCTTTGCCATTTGAGTTAGTCTATTTTTAAGGTATTGTTTTCCTCAGTCAGGCTGTTGACCCTCATTTCATACTTTTCTTGCATCCTTCTCATTTCTCTTTCCAATTTTTCCTCCACTTCTCTTATTTGATTTTTAAAGTCCTTCTTAAGGTCCTCTATGGCCTGCAACCCGCTCATGTTTTCCCCTGGGGCTTTTGGAGCAGGACTTCTGACCTCACAGTCCTTTTCCCGCTCTATGCCCCCAGAATAGGAGTCTAGGGTTGCATTTTTCTGTTTCCTTTGCCTTGGCATGTTGCCACTTAATTGCTTGACTTTTGGGCTTGTTGCCACACTATGGCTTTCAGGCCAGGTAGAGGAATTTTCATCCCGAACGTGTGGGGGGCAACTTCCGTTTCTGGCAAGCTGTAAACCCACCCATGATTTCCACCCTAGATCACAATCCAGATCCAGGGAGGTTAAAGCAAGAGCAATTACCCCCCAAGACTGATTGCTGGATCTCCCTACAATTCGCAGGCCAGGAGCTGGAGCTGCCTCTGAAAACTACAAAATGGCGTGTCTCCTTAGTGGCTTCTAGCCCCCAGGGGAGGGAGCCGACGCATTCCTCAAATACTGTTCCCAAAGTCCATAGGACACTAACCTCTTACTTTGTCCTAGGCATGTTTATGTTGATGATTCTGGAGTCTCCACAGCTACTGGTGTCCTGGGGTCTCTCCAGCCTGCTGCTGGCCCTGCCGCCCTGGGGCTAAAACCTCGGTTCACGCAGACCTGGGCTCCACTAGGCTCGACTCCCCAGCTCTGCGTGCTGTGTGCTGCTGGCTCCCAGAGTGCTGCACTGATACTTCCTGCAGGGCTGCTGGGCTGTCCTCAGCGGGAGGTTAGCTTCTCTGTGTCGTTCTGTGGGTGTTGGGGCTCCAGAAGTTGTTCAGAGTCCCCTTTTACATAGTTTGGGAGGAATCTGGGGGCAGAATGGCTTGGATGAGCTGTTTCTACTTCGCCATCTTGGCTCTGCCCCATCCCCAGACTTTTTAGATGACTTTGTATAGCATTTCAAGGCCTGTCACCATTCTAGTCTTCCCTTTCCTCTTCAGTTTTGACTGTAATGTGAAATGCATTAAGGACAATGGTGTAAAATAAAAAACAACAATATAATTCACATAGTACTTTATGGTTTGCAAAGGACTTTATAAACATAGTTTCATTTTATCTTCACAACAACTCTGGGTAGCAGGTGCTATTTTTATCCAGCATCCAAAAAAAAAAAAAAAACTGATACAGTCAGAGCCTGAGTGACTTAAGTAGCATTACACAGCTAGTAAATATTTGAGGCTGAATTTGAATGTATGTTTTCCTGACTCTAGGCCTCACAGTCTATCTACTGCTCCACCTAATTGTCCCTGGAAAGAAGCATTGGAGACAGATTAAGAAAGGCTTTAATTGTGAGGTTGAGGCATTTATATTTTATCCCAGAAGCAATAGAGATCCCCTGTAGATTTTTGAGGGAGACAAGACATTATCACACATGTGTTTTAGGAAAATCATTTTACAGCTTTGGTATAAAGGAGGAGAAGGGAGAGGAATTACAAGCAGGAAGATGAAATAGAAGACTATTTCTATGGTCTAGTAAAGAAGTAGTGATACTGGTCTTGTAAATGAAAAGGGGAGAGCTGTGAAATGTATGGTGGGGGTAGATAGGAGAGGCTTGATGCCAGATTGCACCTTAAAAGGAACCAAAGGATCAAGAATTTTGCTAAATTTGCTAACCTTCAAAGTTTTGCTAAATTTGCCAAATTTAATAATTGAGAATGGTTCTGTCCTTACATGTAGGGCTATTTGGTGACTGGGGAAGGGGAAGATAATTACTTCTTTGTGGATATGCTGAATTCAAGAAACTTGGGAAAACTTGCATAAACTGATATAAATGGATATAAGCTGAACTAAGAGAAGAATTCATGGCATAAAACTACATAAAAAAAACAACTTTAAAAGAGTTAAGAACTCTAATCAATGCAACAGCCAAATATGATTCCAAAGTGCTAATGAAAATAATATGGCATGGAAATGTATAATTCATAGTTGACCATATGAGATAAGGATTTAGAAAACAGATTAGAATGAGGAGGAAGAAGAGAGAGAAAGAGAGAGACAGAGACAGAGATAGACAGAAGAGAAAAAAGAAAGAGAAGTAGGGTATTTTTAACCTTAAAGGACTTTTAACCTTAAAAAGTTCGGTTTCCACTAGCAAAATACTGATTCTATGGCTGCCTAACTCTACTATTACTATCTTGGACAGTTAAGCGGCACAGTGGAGAGAATACTGGGCTTGGAATCAGGAATTACTATCCTTATGAATTCAAATCTAGTCTCAGACACTTAGTAGCTGTGCGACCCTGGCAAATCAATTAATCCTGTTTGCCTCAGTTCCTCATCTATAAAATGATCTGGAGAAAGAAATGGCAAACCACTCCAGTATCTTCGCCAAGAAAACTCTAAAATGAGGTCACAAGGATTTGGATGAGACTTAAATGACCTAACAACAACAAATGAATCTTTGCTCGCCAAAAAAAAGATAAATTGTTTTGAGGATCTTTCTGCAATTATTCCTGTGCAGAAATAATTCTGTATAAATTTATGGAGGTTTGCAAAGGCCATATAAGGTAGCCAGCTAAAATTTAGGAAACCAGACTTTTAGTCCTGGTCCTACCACTTAGTGTAGATATAGGGAAGTGAAATATTTACAGTCTTTGAGACTGTTTTTGCGTTCATTTCATTCATATGATGAAGTCCAAAAGATTTTGGGGGAACTGAGTGAAATCAAAATGCCCCAGACATAAACAGACAGTATAGTTTGTAGGGAATGCAAACCAGCAATTAGACTTGAATTTGCAAAAAAAAAAAAAAAAAAAAGGACTTTTAACCTTAAAAAGTTCGGTTTCCACTACAAATTTATTATCTCTAATCTTAATGGGGCCTTCACAGTAGCAAGGGAATTCTTTTTACTCCTCTCAAGGACTGTTCCAAAGTTTTCTTCTTTCATCAAACCTCCCACACCATTCCGTCTCCTTCCACATCATATGCAGAAAAGAGATGTCATTCACTGTGACCTTCCTGTTCTTATATACTCTATGTCTCATAATCCTTTGATATTATTCTCATTTTTCCTTCTTTATTACAGTGTCAAAAAATAAGATGATACTTCTCACCGGGGTCCACCCTCTACTTGTATCCTTTATAGCATCTCCACTAGCATATTTCCCTGGGAACATCTCTTTCATCTCTTAAAATTTTAATCTCTACCTATCTACTGACTTTTTTGCAGTCACAAACATGCCTACAAAACACTTTTTAAAAACTTAATCTACATTATTAACTTTTAATTAATCACTTTCCTTTTTTTTTCTTTTTGGAGGGGGAGTGAAGGGTAATTGGGATTAAGTGACTTGTCCAAGGTCACATGGCTAATAAGTGTTACATGTCTAAGGCTGGATTTGAACTCAATTCAAGTCCTCCTGACTTCAGGATCAGTACTGTATTCAAAGCACCACCTAGCAGCCACAATTCATCACTTTCTTAAGTTTATACAATCAATAAAACAATAAACTGTGTTTAGGATTGCAGCTTTTGTCTTTTCTCAGATATAGATGCTCACACTAAAATTTTAATGACCAGGTCTTATGATCTAGTTTGAGCTTACCCCAGCATACCCCAAAGCTCTACCTATGAGTCCTCTAATCTTCTGCCTTTATACTCAATCACTTACCTGGGCCCATTTGTCCCTTTTATGAAGATAATTCCCAGATCTATTCATTCAAATTTAGTCTCTCTCCAGGGCTCCAGTCCCATGTTATGAACTTCCATATTGGCACTTCAAACTCAACATGTTGAACTGAAACCATTATCTTTCCCTCTAAATGCATCAGTCTCCTGTAATCTCTTATTTCTGTTGATAGCATTGTGGTCTTTTTAATTATTAAGGCTCACAAATTCAGAATCATTCTCAGTTCTTCACTTTCCCTCACCTGGCTACCTATCTTATCAATTGCCAAGTTTATTGATTCTACTGTAGATATACATTTCACAGCTTTCTTCACAATACACAGTCACTATCTTAGCTCAATTCCTCATCACCTTATCACTGGACCATTGCAATAGCCTACAAATCTGTCTCTTTGCTTCAAGGTTCTCCTCCTTCCAAATCATTCTTCATACAATTGTCAAAATTATCTTTCTAAAGTATTATGCCACAACTGTGCTTAATAAATTCCAGCAGTTCCTTACTACTTTTAGAATCAAATATAATGACTTCTTAGTTCCGACCTGGTTTTCCAGCCTTATTACACACCATTCCCTTTTATATGCCCTACAATCCATCCTGACTGGCCATTTTGTCATTCCTCACACAAAATATTCCATCTCTTGATTGTGCCTTTGCATAGGATGATTGCCATGCCTGAAATGCACTTCCTCTTAACTTCCGTCTCTTAGAATACCCAAGCTTACCTTTCTAAACTTACTTCAAATTTACTTACTTACTCTTATATAAAACCTTTACTAATTTTGTAGCTTTTATTTCCTTCTTATCCCTACACCCCCAAAAAAACCCTTCCTTGTATTTGTTTTGTATATATTTTTCCAATATCCATTTCTATATGAATTGTCTCTTCTAATGTAATGTAACTTCCTTTAGGACAAGGAATACTTTATTTTTCTCTTTGTCTCTCTTGCATCTAGTATACTGTCTTGCACCTAACAGATTTTTGTGAAAGCTTTTTAACCAGTTGACCTATCAATAGGTCAGATAGAACCTGGAACAGAGATGTTTATCTGCTTAAATACTGTTTCATGGCTCTTGACCACGTGAAGGTTCATAGTCTTAACTAAGACTAAAGAGCGCTTGGTGTGCTCTCAGAAAGGAAATTACTATAAATTTCTACACCCAAGCCAACAGGGGCTAAGAGGGTCATTTGGTTCCTTGAAGAAATGGAATCCAGAGGCTGGTTGTAGAGTCAAGTGAGACAACCATGGGACTAACGGAGGCTCTGGATGGACATTGAGAAGAAATCAATAACTTTGCAATATTATGGCTGCAAATTCCCTTGGCCACACATGTCCCTATGAGTGTGCCTTGGCTACACGAGTTCCTACCTTCTCATGCATTTTCACTAGCTATGAGAATTTCCTATTTATTTGCCTTCCATATGAGTTTCCTGTTCATGATGCCATTTGTAGCAACAAGCACCCTAGCATACCCAGGATGGTTGCTAGCACAGGTTCTTAGAACTGCTTTTCTAAAGGAAAGCAACTCAAAATGGGTTAACAATCTTATTTTAATCAAACATATGTAATTTACCTAGTTCAGGGGAAAAAGTTAGCATCCTGAACTTTAGAGAATACAAACAGAAGTTACAAGCAGACAAAAAAAATTACAGACAGAGAAATAGATCAGCAGACAAGGCTTCCAGCTTTCTGACTATTATATTTATACCTAGTTAGTTTCCAGAGAGGGAAGCACCAACATCAGGGTTTTCAAAGCCAGGGGACTCAACAGCTGCCAAGAGTCTCATCTGGCCAAATCACACAACTCTTCCCAAAGTGAGTCCCAAAGCAAAACCTCAAATCAGGGTATATATATAGCCTTCTCCTGGTTCAGAGAATGTTAAAACCCTCTTGACCCAGTGCCCAATCACAAAGTAACAAGGTGTGGGCATCTCTGAAAAACAAGCCTCCCACCAAAGGCTCCATGTGACCACATTCAGCCTATTAGGGGGCAGAGTATATTCAAATCAGGGAAGGTTCTCAGATTCACTTAAGCCTATCAAGGGGCAGGGAAGATCTTCAGATTCCCATTACCATTACACCCCATAAGTTTCTGATCGATGTTCACTGGTCATAGATGTTACTTATCTGTCTTCCATTATATGTAATCATATGTATTTCCTATATTTATCCCTCTTTCTCAATGCACATTCCCTAAGCAGGCCTACTTCTTTCTTTAATGACAAGTGCATTTGTTGGGGAGAAAGTTGCACGCAGACTTAAACAGGGGGTAATCCTCTATGACTATTTTTATTTCTAAGTTATTTCATTAAATTTGATTGGACCCAATTTTACCTTCCAGATGACTGATAGAATTAAACAAATCTTAGAAGGAAGATTTGTGAGCTATCATCTTGAATAGATGTACCCACAAGTTACATCAAAATGGGGGAAAAATTTCTGAGGTGCCTATATGAAAACTGGGATGCTCTCAAGTACTACATATGTCTGACCCTGGTCAAGTCATAAAACTTCTTGTAATCTCAGTTTCTGGGGATAATAGTACCTTTTTTACCTATCTGATAGAATTCTGAGGATCAAAGGAAATATGTGGAAATATTTTATAAATGGTGAAGTATCTAAAAATGAAGATATTAAAAATGAATAAGGCTACATTAAATGATATATAAAACATTCTGCTCTTAAAATTCTGTGATTCTATGATAGCAAAAGCTCTAAGAATACCAACTTTCATATCCTATAATAACATATACCATTTTCTAGGAAACTATATGTTATCATAACAACCATACAGATAGTTTATTAAAATACTATATCATAGATCCTCTGAAGCAGGTCTCAGGGCACCTGCAGTATATCCTACAGGATTCTTTGAGACTTGTTCATGTGGGTTCCAACTCATCAATTCCCCTCACAGTAGAGTGTGGAGACTAGTCAGTGGAACTGAGGAAATCAAAGGTTTTAAATTTTTTATTTTTTTAGTTATTTTTTAAAAATTCAAATTACATTCATTTTGAACATAAAGTGTTTTGGGAACTTCAGAAAACCTAAATCAAATATCAGTATTAATAGCAAGTACAATATAGTTATTTGCTGTATTGTATTTTTCTCAGGGCTGAGGCAAAACCCATTTGCTTCCCAGAAAACTTTACCAGATGTCTCATTTGTCTGGTAGTAGGCTTATATGAAATACAAATGATTGACATTTAGAAGTGTCAAAGTTTCTATCTGGTTCTACATATTCAAAAATTTTAGACAGCAAATTAAAATTATATATATATATATATATATATATATATATATATATATATATATATATATATATATATATATATATATATATATAACCCCCAGCACCAAAAAAAGTGTAATAGCAATAGTTAACATTTGATAACATTTTAAGTTTATGCAACAGGTTTTCTCACAATGGCCTTGTTATATACTTAATCCTAATAAAACGCAAATAACTCTGTGAGATAAGTGCTATAGTCACACTCATTTTATAAATGAGAAGGCCGAGGCCTCTGTATAGTTTGATCTGCCCATAGTAACACACTGAGTAATTGTTAAAGTCAGAATTCAAACCAAGGTCTCCTGTACCCAATCCTAGTTTTCTTTCCAGTACACCAAATCAATTATCATATGAAGGCACATTGTCTTTGCCCTAGAAAGGGGATAGGGGTAAGTAGATTTTATTTCATAGGAATTTATTTTCCCCTCTGTAATATCTGGGAATGATTGTTCTACCCACATATGAAGAACACAGCCTTTTTTGATTTGATAGGAGGAAAAAAAGAAACTTGAATGAAAGAAAAAAAAATAACTTTTCTTTCTTAGGGATTTATGGGGTAGACTTAATACACCTCTGATTTTAATATTTTTTAAGTCATGCAGTCCAAAATGGGATATTGGGAATGTTCCCAAGGCAACTTTTGAGTAAGAGTTAGAAAACATAGACAGTTAAAGCCCCTGGGCTGCTTAGACCCTTTTAAATACCTTCTGGTAGGTGACGTTCTTGAATCATTCCATTAAATTACTTGTGAAATGAAGATTTTGCCAATGTTCATTTGAGGAACAAGTCCTAGAAAATATCCTGGCATTATGTTGCTGCCACCTGCAATTAATTAAGATGTGCTAATTTGGGACTTAGTCTGTACTTAATGAGTACAACTGTACCCTATCCAATACCTGAGATTCTTTTTTACAAAAACTGAGGGAATCTTACATAGTATGAGTAATAGTGTAGAGAAAAGGAACTCAGTGTTATAAAGAATAGAGAAAGCTAATAAAACAGTTTTTAAAAGAAATATGCAAAGAAGTAGGAATTTATTCTTAGATTTCCAGGGAGTTATTTTCTTGCGCTAGGGGATCATTTATTGTTATACTGCCAATGTTGAACAGGTGAAATTGGTGTAATTTAGTTCTTATAAAAAGTACAGAGGCTCTTAGAATAAGTGACTTTTTTTGAGTGACAGCTTTTTTTCTAAAATATTAAGTGCATCAATTGTTCTATAAACTGAGAATCCAGGCATGTACGGTGGATAATAATAGACCCTTCCCACATTTAATGGTATTTTATTTTTTCCCAATTACATGTAAAGATAGTTTTTAATATTCATTTTTATGAGACTTTGAGTTCCATATTTTTCTC
This sequence comes from Gymnobelideus leadbeateri, assembly GCA_011680675.1. Taxonomy (NCBI): domain Eukaryota; kingdom Metazoa; phylum Chordata; class Mammalia; order Diprotodontia; family Petauridae; genus Gymnobelideus; species Gymnobelideus leadbeateri. Next base: position 154,943 of record WOXC01006117.1, on the reverse strand, counting down.
CCTCCCTTCCTCCTCTCTTCTTTCCCCAAGATAGCAAGCAATCTGCTATAGGTTATATATAATACAATCATGATAAACATACTTCCACATTAATTATATTGTGAAAGAAGAATCATAATACAAGGAGAGAAGAAAAAAAAACATGAGAAAGAAAAAACAGAAGAAAAACAAAAAAAGTAAAAATAGTATGCTTCAATTTGCATTCAGACTCCATATTTGTTTCCCTGGGTGTGGATAGCATTTGCCATTGTGAGTCATTTGCAATTGTCTTGGATCATTGTTTTGCTGAGGATAACTACGTCTATCATAATTGACATAATTGATGGTGTCACCCTTTATGTCTAAGTGATGTGCCCGTTTTGACTGTATCCTGTTATTCACTGTGAGATGTTGCTCCATTCCTATTTTCTGACATATTATTTACCATTTCCCCCCAGCAGTTTCTATCAAATAGTGAGTTCTTTTCCCTAAGGTGAAGTCTTTGGTTTTATCACAAAATAGATTACTATAGTCATTAACTACTGTGCCCTGTGTACTTAAATTTTCCACTGATCCACCACTCTACTTTTTTTTTTTACAGGACAGAACTGAAACATTTATCTAGACACCAGAAAACAAATCCCAAAGCCAGCAAGCCAACTCCACCACAGCATCAAAGACACAAAGAAACCACAGTAACACTGAGAGCCACAGCATCCTTCAGCCCTCCCACAAACCAATATAAGATCAATATTTACTCACAAGCCTCTCTATCTCCTTACCTGAGCATACTCTCTTCCCCAGTGTCTGGCTAGCTCTGAAAAGCTTCCTGTGGGCTCTGCTTCCCTTAATAGCAATCCCACAGGATATACCCTCATCCAATCTTCTCTCTCCCATCTCTTCTCCCATTCACCTTTTGACTTCTCCAGTAGGACAGGGTGAATCCTCGTGCCCCAATGCCTGCAAATCTTATCTCCCAATTATATGCACAATAGTATTAATCATAGTATTTATATATATATATATATATTTTTTTAAGAATTTGGTTTTAAAAGGAAGATAAGCAACTCACTATATACTGTACATGTGTAGCTATGCAAAACATTGCCATAGTAGATATATTGTGAAAGAATGACTATATTCTCTCCCTCCTATCCCAAGTCCCACCTGGTTCACTCCCAACTTGGGTCCTGCACCTTTGCAAAAGTGGGTGCTTCCAACTCCTCCCCCAACCTGTCCTCCTTTCCATTGACGCCCCCCCACCCCGTCTCATCCCCTTCTCCCCTACTCTCCTGTAGGGTGAGAAACCCTATTTAGTATGTATGTCATTCTCTCCCTAATCCAAATTCAATGAGGATAAGGTTTTGCCTTTTTGCCTTCCTGTTCTTCCCCTCCCTTGTAAGCATTTTCCCTTGCTTCTTCTATATGAGATAGTTACCCCATTCTGTCTCTACCCATCTCCTCTCATTATATTCCTCTCTCACTTCTTAATTTCAACTTTTAAGTACCATCCCTTCCTATTAAATTGATCCTGTGCCCTCTATGTATACCTGAAAACATATATACACACATTCACATATGTATTCATATGCCCATATGCCCTTCTTCAATTATTTTCATACTGAGAAAACTTTCATCAGTTATAGTTATCGTTTTTCTCTATAGGAATGTTCAACTTTGATTAATTCATAATAATTTCTTTTCCCAGTTTACCTTCTCAAGTATCTTTTGCTTCTTGTATCTGAATGTCAAATTTTCTATTCAACTCTGGTTTTTTCCTCAAGAATGCTTGAAAGTCCTCTATTCCACTGAATGACTATATTTTCCCCTGAAACATGATACCCAATTTTGCTGGGTAGGTGATTCTTGGTTTTAATCCCAGGTCCATTGCCCTCCAGAATATCATATTCCATGCCCTTCTATCCCCAAGTGTAGAAGCTGCCAGATCCAGTGTTATCCTGATTGTGTTTCCACAATATTCACTATAAATGGATGAAAAGTGTTTTGTAATTGTGTTAAAAAAAGTTGCTGGGTTTGTCTTGGAAGGTATACTCTCAAATATTTTATATTATTTATAGTTATTTTAAGTGGAATTTCTCCTTCTGTTTCTTGCTGCTGGACTTTGTTGGTAATGCTGATGAATTATGTGGGTTTATTTTCTATCTTCCAACTTTGCTAAAGTTGTTAGCTCTTTCATATAGTTTTTTTTTAAGTGGATTCTCTAGGATTCTTTAAGTATACCATTATATCATGTGTAAAATGTGATGTTTGTTTCCTCATTGTCTATTTAAATTCCTTCAATTCTTTTTTCTCTCTTACTGCTTAAGCTACCATTTCTTGCCCAATGCTGAATAATAGTAGTGATAATGGGCATCCCTACTCAGGCCTTATCAGAAAAGTTTCTAGCTTATCCCCAGTACATATAATGTTTGTTGTTGGTTTTAGATAGATACTACCTATCATATTTATTCCTCTTCTGTCTAGTGTTTTTAATAGGAACGGAAGCTGTATTTTATTGAAAGCTTTTTCTGGATTTATTTAGCTAAACATATGATTTCCGTTAATTTTGTTATTCATATGATTAATTATCCTCATAGTTTTCCTAGTATTGGACCAGTCCTATATTCTTGGTATAAATTCCACCTGGTTATAGTGTATTATCCTTGTGATGATTTTCTGTAATCTCTTTTTTAATATCTTATTTAAAGTTTTTGCCTCAATAATCAGTAGGGAAATATATTTTTTTATAATTTTCTTTCTCTCTTTAGGCTTTTTCCGGTTTAGGTTTTAGCAACATTTTTCCGTAATAAAAAGAATTTGGTAAAACTTCACCTATTTTTTCCAAATAGTGTAAATAGTATTGTAATTAATTATTCTTTAAATGTTTGGTAGAATTTACTTGTAAATCCAACTGGATCCGGACATTTTTTCATAGGGAGTTCACTGATTGCTTGTTCAATTTCTTTTTTTAAATGAGGGTAGGTAGGTGTTTTATTTCCTCTTCTGCTAATCTGGGCAATTTATATTTTCACTAATATTTATCTACTTCACTTAGATTGGCAGAATTATTGGCATGCAGTTGGGCAAAATGGCTCCTAATTGTTGCTTTAATTTGCTCTCCATCTTTGATAGTGTTAATTTCCTTTTCTTCTTTCTTTTTTTTTAAATCAAATTAATCAAAGTTTTAACTATTTTATTGCTTTTTAAACAAAACCACCTCTTACTTTTGTTTATTAGTTCAATTATTTTCCTACTTTAAATTCCATTAATCTCTTCTTTAAATTTTTCAGAATTTCTAATTTTGTATTTAATTGGGAATTTTAAATTTATTCTTTTTCTAAGTGCATGTCCAATTCATTGATCACAACTTTCTCTATTTTATTCATGTAAGCACTTAGAGATATACAATTTCCTCTAAAAAGTGATTTGGCTGCATCCCACAAGTTTTGGTATCCTGTATGATTATTGTCATTTTCTTTGATGAAATCTTTGATTATTTCTATTTGACCCACTCATTATTTGGGATTAGCTCATTTATTTTCCAATATTTTTATCTCTTTCTATGGCCATTCATTATATGTAAATTTATTGTATCTCTCATCAAAGAGAGAATAACATAATAGAAAGGATGTATTTAATATTGTCTGAAAAAGGATACACTTCCTATTTCTGCCTTTTTGTATTTGATTGTGAGGCTTTTATGCTCTGGTACATGGTCAATTTTTCTTTTTCTTTTTTTCTTTTTTCCCAAATGCTTTATTAACTTCTGTTTTACATCATTCATTTCTGCCAGATTTTGTGTTACAATTTTTTCCCCATTTTTCCCCTACCCACCACCCCAGAATAGCAGTCCCATAGAATATCTCCTCATCCAATCTGCTGCCTCCCATATATTCTCCCATACCTCCTTCTACTTTTCTATTAGGGCAAGGTGAATCTCTGTGCCCCATTGCCTGCACATCTTATCTCCCAATTATATGCAAAATGGTATTAATAATAGTATTTATCTATATTTGAAACATTTAATTTTAAAACTTCAAATCCCAGATCCATTCCCTTCATCCCCTGTCACCCACTCCCACTGGAAAGATAAGCAATTCAGTATATGTTGTACATATATAGCTATACAAAACATTACCATAGTAGATATATTGTAAAAGACTGACTATACTTCCCTCCCACCCATCCCACCACCCACCTGGTCCATTCCCTCCTTTGATCCTGTCCCTCTTCAAAAGTGGGTGCCTCCAACCTCCCCTCCTGCCAGCATGTCCTCCCCTCCATCATCCGCACTCTCATACCCCTCCCCCCTACTCTCCTGCAGGGTGATTTAGTATGTATGTCCCTCTCTTCCTGAGCCAAATTCAATGAGAATATGGTTTTGCCTTTTTGCCTTCCTGTTCTCCCCCTCCTGCAACTAGTTCCCCTTGCTTCTTCTACATGAGATAGTTTACCCCCCCCACTTCTCTCCCCATCTCCTCTTGCCACATTCCTCTCTCACCTCTTAACTTCACCGCTAAAGTATCATCCCTTCCCACTAAATTCGACCTGTGTTCTCTATCCATGTCTACCTGTAAACATATAGACATACATTCACATATGTTCTCATATTCCCATATACCCTTCTTCAATTATCTTCATACTGAGAAAAGTTTCATCAGTCATTGTTATTGTTTATCCATATAGGAATGTAAATAGTTCAACTTTGATAAGTTCATAGTGATTTCTTTTCTAATGTAGAATTTTTCTTTTTATTTTGTTTACTTTGCCTAGGCATGTTGCCACTTAATCACTTAACTTTTGAGTTTGTTGCCACAGTAGCACTCTGCCACTGGACAGGGGAGCTTCCATCCCAAACATTGGGGTCTTCTCAACTGCCAGAGTTATTAGTTGGGTGGCCTCTGTGAAGCCTTCACCCGCTATGGCAAACTAGACACATACCCCTAGATCTCCACCCCAGACCGAAATCCAGATCCAGGGTGGTTAAAGCAAGAGCAATTACCCCCCAGACTGATTGCCGGATCCCCCTACAGTTCGAAGGCCAGGAGCTGAAGCTGCAACTGAAGCTGCAAAATGGCGGCTATGCTGTGGCTCCTTCTCACCCCCAGGGGTAGAAGCTGACATGTTCCCAAATACTGGTCCCAAAGTCCATAGGGCACTAATCTCTCACTTTGTCCTACATCTATGTGTTAATAATTCTTGAAATGCCACAGTTGGTGGTGTTCTGGGGTCCCTCCAGCCACCTGCTGGTCCAGCTGCACTGGGGCTAAAACCTCTAACTCACACAGTCCTTGGCTCGGGTGTCAGAGTTCTCTGCTGGCCGCTCCCTGCTGGGCTGCCAGGCTGTCCTCAGTGGGAGGTTAGCTTCTCTGTGTTGTTCTGTGGATTCTGGAGCTCCAGAGGTTGTTCAGAGTCCCCCTTTTACATAATTTTGAAGTGGTGTGGGCTGGAGCACTGTGGAAGTGCTGTTTCTACTCCGCCATCTTGGCTCTGCCCCCCATGGTCAATTATTCTATAGGTGCCATGTACCACTGTGATAAAGGTACATTCCATTCTATCCCTATTTAATTTTCTTCAGAATCCTATCATATCTCACTTTTCTGAAATTCTATTCACCTTCTTAAGTTCTTTCTTGTTTATTCTGCTATGAGATTTATCTAGTTCTGAGAGTAGACGGTTGAGGTCACCCACTAGTGTAGTTTTGCTGTTTGTTTCTTCCTGTAACTCACTTAACTTCTGTTCATGGTTTTCCCTTAGGTCAGCAATTCTTAAATTATCTCTCCTAGATCTATTTTCAAGGTCAGTAGTGTGTTTGTTTTTTGTTTGTTTTTCCAATGAGTTATTACACATTATTTTTAATTTTTTTCATTCTTTCGGTTTTATTTGACTTATTCTTGACGTCTCACAGGATCAATAGTTTCCATGTAATCAATTCTAATTTTTAAGGAATTATATTCTTCAGTTAGCTTTTGGACCTTCTTTTCTATTTGGCCAATTCTATTTTTCAATGAGTTACTTTCTTCAGCTTATTTTTTTTTAATTGGCCAATTATATTTTTTAAAATTTTTGTTCTTCAGCCAATTTTTGTCCTTCCTTTTCCAATTTGTTTACTCTCTCTCTTGCTTACATGTTTTTCTTTTCCCATTTTTTCTTCTGTCTCTTATTTGTTTTTTTAAAATCCTTTTTGAGTTACTCCAGAAATGTTTTTTGTGGCTTGAGATTAATTAATATTCCCATTTAAGGCTCCATACGTAGGCATTTTAACATTATTATTCTCTTCTGAGTTTGTGTTTTGATCTTCCTTGTTTCGTTAGTAGCTTTCTATGGTAAGGCTTCTTTTCTGTTGTTTTTTTTTCTTTTCTCATTTTTAAACTTATTTCATGACTTTTAGAGATGAGCTCTGCTCCTGGGTGATACTAGGCACTGTCCCGAGATTTTTGCTCTCAGGATCAAAGGCCTGGTCACTGGCTTTCTGTGCTTGGGCCTCAGGTGCTGGTGTCTTGCCCACTGCACTGGAGTAGGCCAGCCTAATCATAGTCCCATAGCTGGCTTGCAGTGGCTCTGGCTTGCTTAGGCAGGACCAAGGGACCTTGGTTGTTGATCTCTGCTGTGGTTAGGAGCCTCCCACTCACTTACCCAAAATCATCTGTGCTGTACTGAGCTCCCCCTTTATTAAAGTGAGATACACCTTTCCTAAAGTCCTCCTTTGTTATCTTAAGTTGGAAAATTGTTTCACTCCATCTTTTTGTGCATTCTGTTGCTCCAGAATCTATTCAGAGGTTATTTAATTTTGTTTACAGTGAAAACTGGGGAGATCTCAGGCAACTTCCTGGCTTCTATCTGCCATCTTTTCTCTGATTAATAATAGACTTTTTAATGGTAAAACACAAGACACTACAATAGCTCCCCTGTCCTTTCCTATTCACAAAGAGTTTCCCAGCTCCTGATCTTTTCAACCCACCAGTAAAAGGATTCAATCTTGTATCAATAATCAGCAGTACAAATTCATCAAATATTCTTTGTTGTATTTTGTAAAAATACAGACAAAATCCCAGAAGATTGAATACAAATGTAGTAGTAGATTCTATAGCCTTGAATGAGAATAGCTACCAATGATGGGTAACCCACTACCTTCTGCAAAAGCTTTTAATTTACCCCACGCATAGAAAAATATATCTTAGAGAGAAATTTGTCTTTGTAATTCCTAATCATTTGTTATGTTCTCTGGAGCCAAGCAAAATAAATGAAATCTTTTCAAAATCCTTGAGGAAAGCTACCAGGATTCTGTCTTCACAATTCAATTTTTCTCTTTTCTAGGCTAAACATCTCCAATCCTTCAGCTCTTTGTACTGTCTTTTCTCCCCTCACTATCCTTTTCATCCTCCTCTGCATGAACTCTAAATCACCAAAATAACACCCAATAAGTGTGGTTAGTTTCTATGCATACGATTAGAATTATACAAGATTTTGTATAATCAAAATTTTATTCAGGTTCTGTTTATGTAACAATGACCTTCTCTGGGGGAAAAGTAGATGCCTGGTTGTTGAATAAGAAGCAATGTTGTTTGCCTATATGGGTTCAACTATAAGCTTAGATGTAGCTTCTGAGCTTAGAAGAAAACTGAGCTGAATTGTTGGTTGGGCAATCATTGTTCTTTTGGTCAACAATTATCTTTTAACTGTTGCTATCTTCTTGACATAAAACATTTCCAACTCCTACAAATTTCAAAGTCTTCAGCTAAAATACAACGTACAGTGTCATATGTAGTACTTGAGCCACTTCATGACAAACAAATGAGTTTTTCAAGAAACTTTTCCTAGTTGAAAGTATTTTCTGAATCTGTATCTCCTCAAAAATTATGTACAAATTTATACTAATGCGTTTACTTTTTCTGATCCACTAGAAGACACAATTTATCTAACCCAATGTTCTCTATTTATTAAGCACCTAATATTTGTCAAATATTGTGCTAAGTATTGGGGCAAGAAGAAAAGAAAAAACCTTTAAAAAACAAAAAGAAAAACAGTCTCTTTAACAAATTCAGAGTCTAACAGGGGAGATTTTATACAAACAGCTATGTATAAAGCAGATATGAGGATAAATTTGGGACAGTTTCAGGGGAAAGGACTAAGATTGAGGAAGACTGGGAAAAAATATATTTTAGAAGGTAGAACTCTAGCTGAAAATTGAAGAAAGTGAGGGAAGCCAGGAGGAAGAAATGAGAAGAGAGTTTAAAGTATGGGGTACAATCAGTTCAGAGTTAGGGGATGACATATCATGTGGAAGTAACAAGGAAGTTTTATCACTGGATCATGGAGTATATAGTAGGAAGAGTAATGTGAAAGAAGAAGAGAAAGGAAGGAAGGAGTCAGATTATGAAGGCCTTTAAGAGCCAAAAAGACTATTTTATATTTGATCCTGGAGGCAAGAGAGAATCACCAGAGTTTTTTGAAAATGTGATGGCAGCTAACATGGTCAAAATTATGATTTTAAAAGATCAATTTAAGAACTGAGTGGAGGATGGGTTGGAGGGGGGAGGCACTTGTGGCTGAAAGACCAATAATGAGTTGATTGCAATAATTAAAGTATGAGGTAATGAACGCCTACACCAGCATGGTGGCAGTGTGGGAGGAGAAAAGAGATTCTATACTAGAGATTCTAAGAAAGTAGAAATGATAGGATTTAATAACTGATTAAATATGGGGGAAGGGTGAAAGAAAGGGAGGAAACAATGATGATACCTAGGTAGAGAACCTGGTAACTGGGAGAATGGTGTTATTCTTCATAGTAATAAGGAAGTTAATAAGAGAAGGTTTGGGGGAAAATCATGAATTGTTTTATTTTTTTTTATTTTAAACAAATGTTTTATTAACTTCTGTTTTACATCATTCATTTCCGCCAGATTTTGAGTTACAATCATTTTCCCCCCATTATTCCCCTACCCAACCTCCCAGAATAGCAGTCCCACAAGATATTGCTTCCCCCAATCTGCTCTCTCCCATACCTTCTCCCATACCCCCATCAACTTTTCCATTAGGGGAAGATGAAACTTTGTGTTCCAATGCCTGCACATCTTATCTCCCAATTATAGGCAAAAGAGTATTAATAATAGTATTTATATATATTTGAAACATCTAATGTTACGACCTCAAATTTCAGCTCCATTTCCTTCCTCCCTTGTCACCCATTCCTTCTTGGGAGATAAGTAATTCAGTATATGTTGTACATGTCTAGCTATGCAAAACATTATCATGGTAGATATGTTGTACAAGGCTGCTTATAATTCCCTCCCACTCATCCCACCCCCCACCTGGTCCATTCCCTACATGATCCTGTCCCTCTTCTATAGTGGGTACTTCCAACCTCCCCTCACCCCAAGGATGCCCTCCCATCCATCATCCCTCCTCTCATCCCCCTTCCCCCTATCCTGCTGCAGGTTGAGATATCCCATTTAGTATGTATGTCATTTTCTCCCTGAACCAAATTCAATGTGAATGTGGTTTTGCCTTTTTAGCCTTCCTTATTCTCCCCCTCCTTTGCACCCACTTCCCCTACATGAGATAGTTTACCCTACCATGTCTCTCCCCATCTCCTCTTGCCACTTTCCTCTCTCACCTCATAATTTCATCCCTTGAGTATTCTCCCTTCCCAACAAATTCAACCTATGCCCTCTATCCATATATAACTGTAACCATATACACACACATTCACATATGTATTCATATGACCACACCCCCCTCTTCCATTATTTTCATAGTGAGAAAGATATCATCAGTCACAGATATTACTTTTCCATATAGGAATGTAAATAGTTCAACTTTGATAAGTTCCTTTTGATTTCTTTTCCCTGATTACCTTCTCAGGCGTCTCTTACTTCTTGCGTCTGGATGTCAAATTTTCTATTCAACTCTGGTTTTTTCCTCAAGAATGCTTGAAAGTCCTCTATTCCACTGAATGACCATATTTTCCCCTGAAACAAAATACTCAGTTTTGCTGGGTAGGTGACCCTTGGGTTCATTCCCAGTTCTTTTGCCCTCTGGAATATCATATTCCATGCCCTTCGATCCCTCAGTGTAGAAGCTGCCAGGTCCTGGGCTATTCTGATTGTGTTTCCACAATATTGAAATTGTTTCTTCCTGGCTGCTTGTAGTATTTTCTCCTTGATCTGGGGATTCTGGAACCTGGCTATAATATTTCTGGGAGTTTTCTTTTTGGGATCTTTTTCAGGAGGTGATCTGTGGATTCTTTCAACCTCTATTTTGCCCTCTGGATCTAAAACATCAGGGCAGTTTTCCTTGAGAATTTCTTGAAGGGTGATTTCTAGGTTCTTTCCTTGATCATAGCTTTCAGGTAGTCCAATAATTTTTAAATTGTCTCTCCTGGATCTATTCTCCAGGTCAGTGGTTTTTCCCATGAGATATTTCACATTGCCTTCTAATCTTTCATTTGTTTGGATCTGCTTAACAGCATCTTGATTTCTCATAAAGTCACTAGCTTCCATTTGCTCCAGTCTAACTCTGAAGGAATGAATCTCCTCAGTGAACTTTTGAGATTCTTTTTCCATCTGGCAAATTCGACTTTTTAAGGCGTTCTTCTCCTCGTTGTCCTTTTGGGCCTCCTTTGCCATTTGAGCTAGTCTATTTTTTAAGGTGTTGTTTTCCTCAGTCAGGCTGTTGACCCTCATTTCATACTTTTCCTGCATCCTTCTCATTTCTCTTTCTAATTTTTCCTCCACTTCTCTTATTTGATTTTTAAAGTCCTTCTTAAGGTCCTTTATGGCCTACAACCTGCTCATGTTTTCCCCTGGGGCTTTTGGAGCAGGACTTCTGACCTCACCGTCCTTTTCCCGCTCTATGCCCCCAAAATAGGAGTCTAGGGTTGCATTTTTCTGTTTCCTTTGCCTTGGCATGTTGCCACTTAATTGCTTCTCTTTTGGGCTTGTTGCCACACTATGGCTTTCAGGCCAGGTAGAGGAATTTTCATCCCGAACGTGTGGGGGGCAACTTCCGTTTCTGGCAAGCTGTAAACCCACCCACAACTTCCACCCTAGATCACAATCCAGATCCAGGGAGGTTAAAGCAAGAGCAATTACCCCCCAAGACTGATCGCTGGCTCTCCCCACGATTTGTAGGCTGAGAGCCCGAGCTGCCTCTGAAAACTACAAAATGGCGTGTCTCCTCAGTGGCTTCTAGCCCCCAGGGGAGGGAGCTGACGCATTCCCCGAATACTAGTCCCAAAGTCCATAGGACACTAACCTCTCACTTTGTCCTAGGCATGTCTATGTTGATAATTCTGGAGTCGCCACAGCTCCTGATGTTCTGGGGTTCCTCCAGCTGGCTGCTGGCACTGCCGCTCTGGGGCTAAAACCTCGGCTCACGCGGACCTGGGCTCGGCTCGGCTCCTGTGCTCTGAATTGTTTTATATATGTTGAATTTCAGATATCTACAGGTTATCAATTTTGAGACATAATTCCAGAAATGAAGAAATAGGTTTGGAATGGATAATTAGATCTGAGAATCATGTGCTTAAATAAAATAATTAAAGCCATAGGAGCTGATGAGATGACCAAGAGAAATAGTATAAAAGGAGAAAAGATAGGGCCTGGCATTAAACCTTGTCAGACCTGCATGATTAGTAGGCATAATGTGTATAAAGATACAGCAGAGGATGCTGGGTAGGAGAAGAACCTTGAAAGAGTAGTTTCACTAAAACCTAGAGAAAAGTATATTATGGAGAAGAGGGTGATTAATAGTGTCAAAAGGTTCAGAGTGCTCAAGAAGAATAAGGATGGAGAAAAATCATTTGATTTGGCAATTAAGAGTTCATAGTTAACTTCAGAGAGAGATTCTTCAAATAAAGGGGTGGGTATGGAAGGTCGGGGAGAAGCATGGAGAGTGCCATGGTAGGGATAAGATGACACTTGTAGACTTTTAGGTAACAGAAGAGGGGACCTGGAATATAATAAAATGGCTGTTCAGGGAAGTATGTTTAGGCAAGACATCTCCTGTAGGTAGCTGAAGAGAATTTCTGATAAACGGATTTAATGGAAGAGCATTATATCAAAGTATCAATAGAGTATTTCCCCCATAAACCTGGGGCACACTCTCCCACGAATTCAAATCTCATCAGTGGTAAAACTGAATATGTATGGAAGAACACACATGCAGAAAACATAGCAAACAGATATGGTACTATTAACCACTCTTCCTGCACTTATTCTCCTCCCTGGGTTTTCATGACCACAGCTTGCTTATGGTTCTTCTCCGATTTGATTCACCACCGAACTTTTGCTGGTTAATAATCCATATTATGGTTCTTAGCTCTGGGCATTACCCCAGAGCTCTACCCTGGACCCTTTCCTTCTCTTTCTATGTGTTATCTTAGCAGAAATGTCAATTACCCAGTCAGCTGGTCACATGCTGCTGACAACACTACAGAATGCAGTGGAACCAGGTTAAAATGTAATTGGGAAATATTTAATAAAATAAATAAAATGAAATTAAAACAAAAGCATTACGTTTTGAAACCTAGTCAATATGTGGCCTACATAAACCTTTTGTACTCATTAATGTCCCCTATTTCTATTTGAGTTTGATACCACTGCTCTTAGTAGTTTCATCAGTTTCCATGGCTTTAATTATCATGTCTATGCATGCAGATGACTCCTAGATTTACATATCTATCCCTAGTATCTTTCCTGAGTTCCAGATACACATCTCCACCTATTATACATTTCAAACTGGATACCCTATAGGCACAAGTCCTAATGTGAAGAACTAATTAATTAATTTATTTATTTTTTAAATCCAAACTATCCTTCCTCTTACTTTCTCTCTTTCTGCATAGAGCACTCTATCTTTCCAATAACCCAGGTATACCTTATTGGTATTATCCTGAACTGCTTACTCTCCTCCACCCCATGGATGCCACCAAGTGACAAGTCATCTTATTTCCAATTCCACATCTCTTTCATCTATTCCTTTCTCACTATTCAAAAGGCCAACACTCTAGTTCAAGCCCACATCACAATATGCTCAACTATGGAAATAACTTTTAAATTAGTTTGTCATAAGTCTTGTCTATGCCTTCACTCAAAAACTCCTCTATAGAGTTTCTAACATGATTTTTCTAAAGCAAAGTTTGGATCACGTCACTCACCTACTTAATAAACTCCAAGTACTCCTTATTGCTTAGTATAATATCAGGCATACAGTAAGTGCTTACTAAATTTTTGTTTACTTGTTGACCTTAGGATAAATTAAAAAAAAAAAAAAACCTAATTTTATTTGGCTTTGAAAGGTCTTTACAGATTGACCTCAATATACCTTTCTTTCCTTATATATTATTCCCCTTCCTGCATATTGTCATTCAGAAAGATTGACATTCTTATTATTCATCATGCATAAGTCTTCACCCTATCATATACCTGACTTTGAATAAGCTTTTTCCTATATCTGGAATATGCTGCTTTCTCACCTCTGTACCTCAGAAGCTTCTACTCCCTTCAAAACTCAATTTGGATGTGATCTAAGAAATTTTTCATCTCTCTTCATTGGCTTGTGGCCTCCCTCCCACTCAAAAAAAAATTGTGTGTGTTTATGTATATGTATATATATGTACATATATATACATATATATACACACACATATATATATAATGATTATACTATTTATATGTTTGTATACATACATAATATAATATTTATACAGATAGATAATATCCTTACATTATTTTCCATATTAGAATAAACCTCTTAATTTATAAGGCTTGTTTCATTTTTCCCCTTTGTGTCTCCAGAAGCAAGCATATTGACCAGTATATAATAGTAAGTACTTTATAAATACTTGATACCTGTGTAGTTAATTGACAGCCAGAACGCACATGTGAAGGAGATCAACTCAGCAGATTACTGGGATGTAATCATAATATTTCCACAGGTCTATTCCTAGCTAGTCTCATGTTTCCTTTAGTCTGTGCTATGTGACCAGTATTGATCACTTTGTGGTTGGTCATGTATAGTCCTTGTTTGGCATGGGGCCCTGTTCATCTGATGAGGCTGTGTCTTTCCAATGCCTAGAGTCAAATACCAGCATGATGTGATAGTTTCATTGATCCCGGTTTATAGAAGTCTGCTTCTGACTTTTTGTATTAAGCTTAAGTAGCTTTGGCTTAAACCATTTATCTTTAAGATTAAAACCTAGAGCTTTTAGCTGTTTATTTGTTGTTTTTACATCTAGTCAGTGGACTAGGGAAAAACATAGTGCAGCTTTTTTTTTTTTCACATGAGAAGAGTCTGTCTGTCCTCATTTTTTCATCTGTCCTCATTGTCAGGCTTCTTCTCTCCAAAAGGAGAATCCAAGAGACTATGTATTTGGAAAAGGAAAGTGAACCAGCTAAGTGGGACATGTTGGCTTGAAGCCTATTTTTAACTTCTGTTTCTTGCTCATTAACAGTCATGTCTGTCTATTTGACCTAGGGTTAAAATGGAAGAGATCAATTCATGACACAGGATTGGAGTCAGGAATCTCAGGTTCAAGAGCCAGCTTTGAGTATCACAAAGGAAATGAGTCACTTCTATTCTCAGCCCTCAAGGGTCTAAGAGTAGGGAGGGATTTATCTTTTGCCCTTCCTCATTTTTCTCCAGGTTGTAATCTGGACTGTTCTATCATACTCCTGAAACTTCATCACAGAATTCACTTCAACCTTGGACTTCACACCTTGGAATGAGCCGCACCCTCACCACTAGTTCCCTTTACCTGATGGGATGGCTCTTCCCAGAACCTCCACTTGAGGCAAGTGCCCAGGTTAGTTATCACTTCCTTTCTAAGGGGGGTGTAATACAATCTACTTCATCTTGCTTCCATTTTGGGCACTGTCCTCCCTTGCTTTTTCAGCATCATTTTGCCTGCTCTCTTCCTCATGAAGTGGCAGCTTACTGATGGAGCTTACATTTTTATTACTGAATTTCTTCTTGCTTATATAATTTTTCCCCATTGCTTAGCATAATGGCCAGCACATAGTATATTCTTAATAAATGCTTGGATTTCAACTCACTTTTTAATGTCTGATTGATAAGCTGATTTCCATAAGCTTCATTTTTAGCGACCATTTTAATAAATTAGTCTGTCTGGATTTGAGACCCTCTCATTTTTCCCAATTCTGGGACTTTTTTCATCTTCCATGAAAATAAATAGATTATGAAATAATAGAGGGACAAAAATCCCTAGACTGAGCTGCTTTATGGTATAGCTCTCAACCATAATTCTTTATTTCACATGCTTTATTATTTTATGTGGCTAGCAACAAAATATTCAATGTTTTGAGCAAATTCATTATCATAGATTCAGATTCTTGGAGAGAAAGTGGATATGGATAAAGATATGTCAATTATGCCTCATAGTTCTTCCAAGTTTTGAGTATGCCTTTGTCATGGTAATTTATTTCCTAATTCTATATCAGAGAATCTAGTCTTCAGCTCTCTGTAGCCTGGGTCCAGAAATATATTATTGTAAGGAAATATTGAAAAGCAAAGAAAAAAAATTCCCTGTAGTTTGGTGAAATAGAATTTGACATTTTGGAAAATTTAAAAACATGGATATAAATCTCCCATAATCCTCACAAAACTTCAGCCATATATTTGTATTAACCATCATTGCAAAGCATTTATACCAGGCTCATACAACTGGTCTCATACAACTCATCATGAAGAGAGTAGTATAAGTTCATTTGGCACTAAACCTACAAGTGAGTGAGCTCCATGCTGAGAGATATTTTTTCTCAGTTATCCACTAATTTGTCTTCCTATTTGCTAGGTACTCCCTCATTTCCTGTGAACATATTCACTGCCAGTTATTTGCTTAACTATTTGACACCCTTCACTTGTTCCTTTTACTCCTGTCAGACTCCTTGTCACTGAGCTGTATAGCTAATTGGATATTCTAGTTTGGTCTAACTTCTAGTGTTTATATTGTAATGCTTCTTTTTGTTCACCTGTCAGCACAGATTTTTGTGTTTTGCATAAGTCCTCTACCCCATTTCTTTCTCTAAGCCTCAGATAGTAACTTGATAAGAAGTGATCTTAATTTATTTATTTTTCTATACCATACTCTATGGGTCCTTTATCCCAACCCTAACTTGCACTTGCAGGTTGGTTCCTCAGATCATAGGTGCTATTTCTCCCCTCAGTGGTTGTAGTCAGTCCTGGAGGAGCTGAGGTGATTATCATTTTAATGCTATAGATAATGATATACAGGTATAGGTACTAGTGTGTTTCCTTCATTGATTATGAGATGATAATAATTGGGCAGGCAGACCATCAACTTTTAAAAGCAGGCATTTATCAAAGTGGTACAATAGAATATTTGGTACAAATCAGGGCATCCTACTCTAAGAGTACATGCAGAATCCAGAGTGAAGTAATGTTAAGCTTAAAGAACACATGTGTCAAAATGAGCTCCTAGAAATACTGTTGTTGAAAATCTTTTTCTCTTGTCCATGAGGGTTTCAGAAGCTCACTCTTAGGCATAGTGTTTTATGTTGGGGTGCTTGTAGAGTTTTGATGCTGCCTTTCTTCAGCATATTATTTATCCTACGCTCTTGATTAAAATGCCACCGCTATCTATTGGAGTCCCTGGGATGCTTGTAGGGTGACAAAAAGAAGTCCAAATCCTCTAACCTCAGAATATTATCAAGACCTTCTTCTGGTTGAAAAAGGGGAGAAATTGGTGTTTTCCTAACTGCACCCCACCCACACATACCCCCAGTCCTTTCCAAGGGATTGGCTGGGACAGCTTTCACTACTCACTTGCTAAAAATTGGAATTTCTGACTTCTGAAAGAGCTTTACATTTCTCAAAACCCTGTAGTATGTATACCAGTCTCCTCAGGCTATCCAAACATGACTGTACAGTGTTAATCCATTTCATCCAATGGTTTTCATTGCTTCCAAATAGATCAAGAAAAAAAATTCACCTTCTATAGTACCCTTCTGTGATTGATTCAATATACTACAGATTTTGCCATCTGCTTAAGATAGTTACTTTCACTGGGGTGGAGTGATTAATTGAATCAATCAATGTCTTCTTCCCACCCTTCCAATTAGAATGAGAATCTGGGCCATATGAAAAGTGGCCTTTTCCAGGAATGTGATTCAGGTAGAATATGTATATAATGAACAAGAATTGTGTGGTAAGAAATGTCGAATAGATGGAATTCATAAAATCACTGAAATATTTGAATGAGCAGGTGTGTAGGCTAGACTAAAATCAGCAAAACAAAAAGGTATACACAAAGCAAATAAAAGTATCACTAAAAGGTAGTTGAACTTTTGAGTACTGGAAAAAAAAGTCTAATGGTCCTGGAGAAACAGAAGGAAAGATACATTCCCTCTTCTTGGCAGAGAAGTTGAGGTATTAGAGAATGACGTACATTGTCATACACACACACACACACATACATATATAGTCATATACAGACACTATGTCAGATATTTTAGCTTAGGGGGCAGAGACATGATGGTGGAGTAGAAACAGGACTTGTGAGCAGCTCTGGCTCGCCACTTCCCCAATCCAAGTAAAAGGGGACTCTGAACAATCTTTGGAGCTACAGAACCCACAAAATGACACAGAGAAGATAACCTCCCAGTGAGGAAAGCTGGGCAGCTCATCAGGGAGAGGCCAGGCAGTGCTCTGGGAACCAACCCCAGCCCCTCCTGAGCCAGAGATTTTAGCCCCAAGGCAGGTCTGACCAGCCCTGGCTAGAGGGACTCCAGAACACCAGCAGCTGTGGCATTTCTAGAATTATCAACATATAGATGCAAAGGACAAAGTGAGAGTTCAGTGTAATGCACACTTTGGGACCAGTAGTGGGGAAAGCACGTTGGCTTTTGCCCCCAGGGCAAGAAGAAGCTGAGATGCTTAGGCAGTTAGGAACAGCAGGCACCACATTGCAGCTTCAGCTTCTGGCCTGCAGACTGTAGGGGGACAAAGCAACCAGTCTGGGGGTAATTGCTCTTGCTTTAACCTGCTTGGATCTGGATTGCAGTCTGGAGTGGAAGTCCTAGGGTGTGTGACCAGCTTGCAAGAGCATGTGGAGGCTTCAGAGGAGGCACCCAACTAAAACCTCTGGCAGCTGAGAAAACCCCAATGTTTGGGATGGAAGCTCCCCTGGCTGGTGGCAGAGTACTACAGTGGCAAAAAGACCAGGGGTCAAGTGACTGAGTGGCAACATGAGTAGGCAAAGGAAGCAAAATAAACAGGGTACCCCAACTTTACACTCCTACTTTGGAGACAAAAAGTATCAAAGCATGGAAAAAGAGGGAGACAGTGAAGTCATAACCCTTACACCAAAAGCTTCCAAGAAAGATACAAGCTAGGATCTTAAGAAGCAAATAAGAGAAGTGGAGGAAAAATTGGGGAAAGAAATGAGAAAGATGCAAGAAAATTATGAAATGAGAGTCAACAGCCTGACTGAGGAAAATAACACCTTAAAAAATAGACTAACTCAAATGGCAAAAGAGGTTCAAAAAGGCAATGAGGAGAAAAATGCCTTAAAAAGCTGAATTTGCCAGATGGAAAAAAGACTCACAAAAGCTCTCTGAGGAGAATCATTCCTTCAGAATTAGATTAGAGCAAAGGGAAGCTAGTAACTTTAAAATAAATCAAAATGCTGTTAAACAAATCTAAGCAAATGAAAGAAAAGAAGGCAATGTGAAATATCTCATGGGAAAAACCACTGACCTGAAGAATAGATCTAGGAGGGACAATATAAACATTATTGGATTATCTGAAAGCCATGATCAAAGAAAGAACCTAGAAATCATCCTCCAAGAAATTCTCAAGGAAAACTGCCCTGATGTTTTAGAACCAGAGGGCAAAATAGAGATTAAAAGAATCCACCAATCACCTCCCGAAAAAGATCCCCAAAAGAAAAATCCTGGGAATATTATAGCCAGGTTCCAAAATTCCCAGATCAAGGAGAGAATATTATAAGCATCCAGGAAAAAAACAATTTGAATATTGTGGAAACACAATCAGGATAACACAGGATCTGGAAGCTTCTACACTGAGGGATCAAAGGGCTTGGAATGTGATATTCCAGAGGTCAAAGGAGCTGGGATTAAAATCAAGAATCACCTACCGGGGGGCGGAGCCAAGATGGCGGAAAGGAAGCAGTAACCTCGCTGAGCTCCTCTGTCACTAAGTCCAAAAGGGTAAATCTGAGCAGATTCCGGAGTGACGGAGCCCAGTGGAAGACAGAGTGTGGCAGAATCCAGCCCAGGAGGTTGCCCAGAGTGTCCACACAGGTCGAGCGCAGAGCACGTGGGGTCTGCACAGCTCAGACCTAAGAGCAGGCAAGCAGACTACACCAGAGAGAGAAAAAGCCCCAGCCTGCAGACTTACCAAGGACGAATCACAGTCATCTCGCAGAGGGAACAGATCATTGGAGCCAGGTAGGAGAGTCGGGCCCCCAGTGGAGAGAGTGGCTTCTCAGGCTGCATTCAGCCCCCAGCCTGGAAATTTAGAAACTGCCTGCCTGTATGATACAGGGGCTGGAATGGCAAAGTAAATTCTAGCTGCTCAGATCCTCCCATCCCTCCTTCATGAAGCAGAAAACCCAAAGATAAGTCTCCCACCCAGACTGAAATCCCAAGTTAATGGAAATAGCCTCAGGCTTGAGAATCTCCAAGAAAGGGTGTAACTGAGACAGCCAGGAATCTGAAGAGAAGAGAGGGAGGGGACCCAACTAGCCCCACCTCACCTCACCAACAAAAGACTACTTATAGCCCAGGGGTATGGAGGCAGAAATCTGAAGTGGTCAGACTCAACCCCACCTACACATCTACATTCCTCACTGACTTCCCTGACTTAGCCATAAACTAGCCACCCAGAGGTATTCAAAGTCAAGGATCAGGCCCCAAACTCATAGCCTGAGACACTAAGAAACAGGAAGTCACAATGGGAAGGAAGGAAGCTGAAAAGGAGAAGGGGAAGGCAAGAAAGTCTATTCGAGCATACTATGCAGGGCAAGAACAACAAAACACACAGGACAATATAGACTCTCTGCCCACACCAGAGACCACAGAAGGAAACATGATCTGGTCTCAAGCCCAAATAGCATTCCTGGAGGAGCTTAAGAAAAATTTTAAAGACCAAATCAGGGAGGCAATGACCAACTTGGAAAAAGAAAATACCTCCCTAAAAAAGGAACTTCAAAAACTTATTGAAGACCATAATTCACTAAAAATTAGATACAACCAAACTGAAACTCAGAACTCTATGATGCAGCAGGAGTCAATCGAAAAAAACAAGATGATCGAAAAATTGCAAGAAAATGTAAAATATCTCACTGGAAAAATAACTGACCTAGAGAACAGATCCAGGAGAGACAACCTAAGAATTATTGGTCTACCAGAAAGCCATGATGAGAAAAGCAGTCTAGACAACATCCTCCAAGAGATTGTCAAAGAAAACTGTCCTGAGGTCCTGGAATCAGAAGATAAAATAGCTATTGATAGAATTCACTGGACTCCTCCTGAAAGAGATCCCAAACTGAAAACTCCAAGAAATATAGTAGCCAAATTCCAGAATTATAAGATTAAAGAAAAAATTCTACAAGCAGCCAAAAAGAAACAATTCAAATATCGAGGAACTACAGTTAGGATCACACAGGACCTAGCAGCTTCTACATTAAAAGAGCGGAGGGACTGGAATTTGATATTTCGTAGGGCAAGAGAGCTAGGACTACAACCAAGGATTAACTACCCGGCAAAACTGAGCATAATCTTTCAGGCAAGGAGATGGACGTTTAATGAAGTAAGGGACTTCCAGACTTTCCTAATGAAAAAGCCAGAGCTCAATGGAAAATTTGATCTCCAATTACAAGACTCCAGAAGAACATAAAAAGGTAAACAAGGGTAACATAGACTCACACATGCAGAAGTGCACATACCCACACCCACAAACACAAGCTCATTACTTGGGATGCAACAAGAGCAAAATGTTCACATCCCTATATGTGGAGCTGATAACTGTCAATATTTGAAATCTCTATGATTATCATGACCTGCAAAAGGGTTATACTTAGAGGGTGTGGGTATGAATGCACTAACATGGAGTCTAAAAAAAAAAAAGACTATTAAGGGGATCAATGGTACTGTAATGGGAAAAAGGAAAGGATGAGCTAGGAAAAGGTAAAATATGCCATCTGAAGAGGCATCAAAACACACTATAGAAGAAGGGAAAGTAAGAGGGAGAGGAACATCATTTAAACACTATTCTCACTGGTTCTGGTTCAAAGAAGGATCAAATTAATCAGTGAAGTTTAAGAATCTAACGTGAATAGACACATAAATTCATTAAATAGAGGAATTGGAGGGAGGGAGAGGAGCATTGTTTGAAATTTACTCTCATTGGTTTGGAATCAAACGGGGAGTAATTTACTCTGATAAGTATAAAAATTTGTTGTGTCCTATAGATAGTGGGAGGGTAAGGGGGGGGGTGAAAAGGAGGAGACTAAAGGGAGGGATTATAAGGGAGGGAAATAGTAGTAAGGGGAGAGGGTAGGTTAAGAAGGGGGGTCACTGGGTGGGAACACTGAGGGAGGGGGTGGTCAAAAGGGAAAACTTCAAGGAGGGGAAGGGAGAAGGAAGAAACAAAAACATAAACAGGGGAGGGAATAGGATGGAAGGGAAGAGACAGATAGTCATCATTACTGTGAATGTGAATGGGATGAACTCTCCCATAAAACAGAGGCGGATAGCAGAATGGATTAAAAACCATAATCCTACAATATGCTGTCTTCAAGAAACACATTTGAAACAAAGGGATACCCACAGGTAAAGGTAAAAGGTTGGAGTAAAATTTATTATGCCTCAGCTAAAGTAAAAAAAGCAGGGGTAGCAATACTTATCTCAGATAAAGCAAAAGCAAAAATAGATCTAATTAAAAGAGATAAGGAAGGAAACTATATCCTACTAAAAGGCACCATTGAGAATGAAGCAATATCACTACTTAATATATATGCACCAAGTGGTATAGCATCCAAATTCCTAGAGGAGAAGTTAAAGGAATTAGAGGAAGAAATAGATAGCAAAACTATACTAGTGGGGGACCTTAATCTCCCCCTCTCTGAACTCGATAAATCTAACCTCAAAATAAACAAGAAAGAAGTTAAGGAGGTGAATAGAATCTTAGAGAGACTAGATATGATGGATCTCTGGAGAAAACTGAATGGGGATAAAAAGGAATTTACTTTCTTCTCAGCAGTGCATGGTACATACTCAAAAATAGACCATGTACTAGGGCATAAAAACCTCACAATCCAGTGCAGAAAGGCAGAAATAGTAAGCGCATCATTCTCAGATCATGATGCAATAAAAATTATATGCAATAAAGGGCCATGGAAAGATAGACTAAAAACTAATTGGAAACTAAACAATTTAATCCTAAAAAATTGGTGGGTCAAAGAAGAAATTATAGAAACAATCAATAATTTCATTCAAGAGAATGATAATAATGAAACAACATACCAAAATTTGTGGGATGCACTAAAGGCAGTTCTCAGGGGAAGTTTTATATCCCTGAGTGCATACTTAATTAAAGCAGAGAGAAGGGAGGTCAGTGAATTGGACATGCAATTGAAAAAGCTAGAAAAAGAACAAATTGAAAATCCCCAATTTAGTACTAAATTAGAAATACTGAAAACCAAAGGTGAGATTAATAAAATTGAAATTAAGAAAACCATTGAATTAATAAATAAAACCAAGAGCTGGTTTTATGAAAAAATCAACAAAATTGATAGACCCTTAGTCAATATGATAAAAAAAAAGAAAGAAGAAAACCAAATTATGAGTATCAAAAATAAAAAGGGTGAATCTACCTCCAATGAAGAGGAAATCAAAAAAATAATGAGGAATTATTTTTCCCAATTGTATGCACATAAATATGACAATCTTAGTGAAATGGATGAATATTTACAAAATCACAAATTGCCCAGATTAACTGAAGAGGAAGTGAATTACCTAAATAACCCCATCTCAGAAAAAGAAATCAAACAAGCCATCAATGAACTCCCTAGGAAAAAATCTCCAGGGCCAGATGGGTTCACTAGTGAATTCTATCAAACATTTAAAGAACAATTGATTCCAATACTCTACAAACTATTTGGGAAAATTAGTGAAGAAGGAGTCCTACCAAACTCTTTCTATGACACAAATATGGTACTGATTCCTAAATCAGGAAGAGATAAAACAGAGAAAGAAAATTATAGACCAATCTCCCTCATGAATTTAGACGCAAAAATTCTAAATAAAATATTAGCCAAAAGACTCCAACAACTTATCACAAAAATAATACACCCTGATCAGGTAGGATTCATTCCAGGAATGCAAGGATGGTTTAATATTAGGAAAACCATCAATATAATTGAGCATATCAACAACAAAACTAGCAAAAACCACATGATCATCTCAATAGATGCAGAAAAGGCTTTTGACAAAGTACAACATCCATTCCTATTAAAAACACTAGAAAGTATAGGAATAAATGGAGCCTTCCTTAAAATAGTTGCTAGCATCTATCTAAAACCATCAGCAAGTATTATATGCAATGGGGATAAACTAGAAGCCTTTCCAATAAGATCAGGAGTGAAACAAGGGTGTCCACTATCACCCCTCTTATTCAATCTGGTACTAGAAACACTAGCAGTAGCAATTAGAGAAGAAAAAGAAATCAAAGGAATCAAATTAGGCAAAGAAGTGACCAAGCTGTCACTCTTTGCAGATGATATGATGATATACTTAGAGAATCCTAGAGAATCAAGTAAAAATTACTTGAGACAATAAATAAATTTGGCAAAGTTTCAGGATATAAAATAAACCCACATAAATCCTCAGCATTCCTGTACATCTCTAATAAAACTCAACAGCAAGAGATAGAAAGAGAAATCCCATTTAAAGTCACTGTAGACATTATAAAATATTTGGGAATCTACTTGCCAAAACAAACCCAGAATCTATATGATCACAACTACAAAACACTTCTCACAGAAATAAAATCAGATCTAAATAGTTGGAAAAATATCAATTGCTCGTGGCTGGGTCGAGCTAATATAATAAAAATGACAATTTTACCCAAACTAAATTATATATTTAGTGCCATTCCAATCAATTTACCAAAAAACTACTTTGTAGAGTTAGACAAAATAATAACAAAATTTATTTGGAAAAACAAAAGGTCTAGAATATCAAGGGAATTAATGAAAAGAAATGCTAGGGAAGGTGGACTAGCTATGCCAGATCTTAATCTGTATTATACAGCAGCAGTCATCAAAACTGCTTGGTACTGGCAGAGGTGTAGAGTAGTGGATCAATGGAATAGATTAGGTGCAGGAGACCCAGCAGTTAATGAATATAGCAATCTATTGTTCGATAAACCCAAAGACCCCAGTTTTTGGGATAAGAATGCACTATTTGACAAAAACTGCTGGGAAAACTGGAATACAGTATGGCAGAAACTGGGCATAGATCACTATCTAA
Source organism: Gymnobelideus leadbeateri (assembly GCA_011680675.1). Taxonomy (NCBI): domain Eukaryota; kingdom Metazoa; phylum Chordata; class Mammalia; order Diprotodontia; family Petauridae; genus Gymnobelideus; species Gymnobelideus leadbeateri. The sequence continues at coordinate 130,428 of WOXC01006117.1, read as the reverse complement.
CACCATATACCAAAATCAAGTCTAAATGGGTGCATGATCTAGGTGTAAAGGATGATACTGTAAGCAATTTGGGAAAGCAAGGAATAGTTTACCTGACAGATCTGTGGAGAGGGGAAGATTTTAGGACCAAACAAGAATTAGAGAGCATTATAAAATGCAAAATGGATAATTTTGATTACATTAAATTGAAAAGCTTCTGCACAAACAAAGCCAATGTAACCAAGATCAAGAGGGAGGTGGGAAATTGGGAAAGAATTTTTACAACCTGTGTCTCTGATAAAGGACTCATTTCTAAAATTTATAGAGAATTGAGCCAAATCTATATGAATACAAGTCATTCCCCAATTGAGAAATGGTCAAAGGATATGAATAGGAAGTTTTCAGAGAAAGAAATTAAAGATATCTATAAGCATATGAAGAAATGCTCTAAATCACTATTAATTAGAGAAATGCAAATCAAAACAACTCTGAGATACCACATCTCTCCAGTCAGATTGGCTAAGATGACAAAACAAGAAAGTGACAAATGCTGGAGAGGATGTGGGCAAATTGGAACGCTAATACATTGCTGGTGGAGTTGTGAACTTATCCAACCATTCTGGAGAGCAATCTGGAATTATGCCCAAAGGATTATAAATAATTTCATACCCTTTGACCCAGCCATACCACTCCTAGGGTTATATCCCAAAGAGATCATAGTAGTGGGAGGAAGAACCATATGTACAAAAATATTTTTAGCAGCCCTTTTTGTGGTTGCAAAGAATTGGAAACTAAAGGGGTGCCCATCAATTGGGGAATGGCTAAACAAGTTGTGGTATATGAATGTAATGGAATTTTATTGTGCTATAAGAAACGAGGAGGTGATGGATTTCATAATTACCTGGAGAGACTTATACAAACTGATGCTGAGCGAGAAGAGTAGAATCAGAAGAAATTTGTATACAATCACAGACATACCATATCTGTGACGACCAACTATGACAGACTGGACTCTTTTCAGCAATGCAGTGATATAAGTTAATCCTGAATGACTCAAGAAAGTGAGAAATGTGCCATCCAGAGATATAACTAGAAAGAACTGAGCCTGAATCCTGATGGAAGCAAACTAAATGATCTTGTTCTTCTCATTGTTTGGTTGTACTTCTTCCTTACCATCTTTCATCCCACCTAGTACAATATGCCTTTGTAATTGGAATAATGTTTAATATGAATGCATTTGCAGACCCTATACTGTACTATATGATGTCATGAGGGGAGGGGGGAGGGAAGTAAAGGAAATTTGAAAATCAAGGAACTATGGAATTGAATCTTGTCAACTGAAACTAAACTAATAAATTAATTTAAAAAAAAAAAAAGAATCACCTACCCGCAAAACTGAGTATCATGTTTCAAGGGAAAATATGGTCATTCAGTGGAATAGAGAACTTTCAAGTGTTCTTGATGAAAAAATCAGAGTTGAATAGAAAATCTGACAATCAGATACAAGAAGCAAGAGATGCTTGAGAAGTTAAACAGGGAAAAGAAGTCATAAGGAACTTATCAAAGTTGAACTATTTACATTCCTACATGGAAAAACAATAATTGTAACTTATGAAACTTTTCTCAGTATGAAAATAGTTGAAGAAGGGTATATGGGCATATGAATACATTTGTGAATTGTGTATATGTTTATAAGTATACATAGATAGAGGGCACAGGACCAATTTAATAGGAAGGGATGATACTTAAAAGTTGAAATTAAGAAGTGAGAAAGTAATATAATGAGAGGAGAAGGGTTGAAACAGAATGGGGTAAACTATCTCATATAGAAGAGGCAAGGTAAATGGTTGCAAGGTAGGGGAAGAACAAGAAGGCAAAAAGGCAAAACCTTATTCTCATTTAATCTGGCTCAGGGAGAATATGTATGACATACATACTAAATGGGATATCTCACCCTGTAGGACAGTAGGGGGGAGGGGGGTGACAAGGAGAATGGTTGAGGGGAGGGTATGCTGGGGGGGGAGGGAAGTTAGAACTACCCACTTTTGAAAGGGGACAGGATCAAAGTAGAGAGTGGAACGAGTGAGAGTTGGGATAGGAGGGAGGGAAATATAGTCAGTCTTTTACAATATATCTACTATGGTAATGTTTTTCATAGCTACACATGTACAACATATACTGAATTTCTTATCTCCCTAGTAAGGGTGGGTGATAAGGGAGGAAAGAAATGAATCTGGAATTCAAAATTTTAAATTTAAATGTTTAAAAATGATTAAATACTATTATTAATAATATTTTACATGTAATTGGGAAATGAGATATACAAGCATGGGGCACAGAATCCACCATGCCCTACTGGAAAAGTCAAAGAGGGTATGGGAGAAGATATGGGAGAGAGCAGATTGCAGGAGGGGATATCTGGGGGGACCACTCTTTTGGGGTAGTGGGTAGGAGGAAAACAGGGGAAAATTGTAACTCAAAATCTGGCAGAAATGAATGATGTAAATCAGAAGTTAATAAAGAATTTGGGAAAGAAAAAGAAAAGAAATCCTGAATAATTTTGACATCTGTACCTTTTTGGAGCCAAGTACATGGCTTAGTACACAGATCACTGCACCTGGAGACAGGAAGATGAGAGTTCAAATTTGACGTTAGATACTATCTTTCTGATCTTGGACAAGTTACTTAACATCTAACTCAGTTTCCTCAGCTTTAAAATGGGAATAATAACAGAAATTACTATATCCAAAGTTATTGTGAAGATCAAATAAAATGCGAATTAGCACAGCATCTGTACATATTAACCTCTTAATAAATATTTCTTTCCTTCTTTCAAAAAAAAGATATTTTAGCTTAACTGTTTCTCTCTTATAAGGGAGAGTTTGGTTTTGAAATGGAGCTTGGGGGTTTATGACAATTTCCAGAAATCATGGTAATAGAGTAAGAAAAAGCATCAAGAAAACATTTTAAAATTGCAGTAAAATAGCTAGAATTCTTTCAGAAACTTTTTTTCAATAGTTCTGCAATTATATACTCAATAATTTTTTTTATTTACTTATTCAATTCTTCCTCTAAGATACTCAAGGGACATAGATCAGACTTCCTGTTTTACAAATGAAATGGAGACTAGAGAAACTACTTTTAGAGTCATATAGTACATTGAAATTTCTTTCTGAGTCACCTCTGACAGGGAAAGGAGTTCAATACTTTAAAATTCTTCAGCCACCCTTGTTTTCATTTCCAAAATCAGTTAGCCTGGCATTTGCTAATGTTTGACCTTTTCTTTTTTTAAAGAAAATCCAACATTCAGAAGGCAATTAGTTTTACATGGTTGCTGTCCTTCTTCCAAAGGGTAGTTGAAATTACATTTTCAGCAGTAGTAATGACTTTGTGATTATTAGTCTACAATTTTTCACTAGGTCTGTCTCATGGGACACCATGTTCTCTTCTCATTGGGGATGTTTAAGCAGGGGTCAAATATCTACCTGCTGATACTATAGAAGTGTTTCAATTCAGCAAGGATGCATTAAGCCCTTACTAGTTATAAGGCATCACATAACAATGTAAGGCATCCAGTCAATGTTTGTCCTTTGTTTTTGTAAAGGCCTAATGACACCATAGGTGATGTCTTTACTCCTGTGTAAATTGGATTTAAATGAGGCAGATCTGCATAAAGTCGTCAGTCTCACTCTATTCCTAAGTCACCAAAGTCTAGTGGCAGAACAAAAGTCAAAACAACTTGTGATGGCCCAGGATTCAGTGGATGACCTTGGTGTTTTCAATGTCTCATCAATCTCTAAGCAACCCACAGTGCCTTCTTCAGTCAGTCAGTCCATAAGTATGTCTATTGTATGCCAGACACTGTACTAAGTGCAGGTGATAATTTTTTTTAAAAAGGCAAAAGACAGCCCCTTTTCACAAGAAGCTCACATTCTAATGGGAGAGACAACATGCAAAAATGCATAAAATTAATTATATACAGGATAATTTGAAGATAATCAACAGAAGGAGTCAACAAGCATTAAGTGGGGAGAGTTCAGAGAAGACATTTTGTAGAAGGTGGGATTTTAGGTAAGTAATGAAGAAAGTCAGGGAAGCCAGTGGGAAATGTGGAGAGAGCATCCCAGGCATGGGGGACAGCCAATTAAAGTGCTCCCAAGATAAGAAGTGTGGGTCAGGGGGGCAGAGCCAAGATGGCTGAGTAGAAACAGCAATTCCAAGGTGCTCTGCTCCACATAACTTCCAAACAATGTAAAAGGGGAGTCTGAACAACTTCTGGAGCCCCAGCACCCACAGAACTACAAAGAGAAACTAACCTCCCACTGAGCAGAACCCAGCAGCCCTGCAGGGAGGAGCAAGGTCAGCACACTGAGAGCAGGCAGCACAGCGCCCTGGGAAGCCACAGCGCAACGCTCTGGGAGCTGAGCCCAGGACCTTCTGAGCCGTGGTTTTAACCCTAGGGCAGCTGGGCCAGCAGCCAGCTGGAAGGGACCCCAGAACACCAGCAGCTGTGGCGATTGCAGAATTATCAGCGCAGATATGTCTAGGACGAAGTGAGAGGTTAGTGCCCTATGGACTTTGGGACCAGTATTTGGGGAACACATTGGCTTCCTCCCCTGGGGGCTAAAAGCTGCTGAAGAAATGTGGCACAGAAGCCATTTTGCAGCATCAGTGGTGGCTGGGGCTCCTGGTCTGTGAACTGTAGGGAGATCCAGCAATCTGTCTCAGGGGGTAATCACTCTTGCTTTAAACTGCCTGGATCTGAATTGTGGTCTGGGGGGTGAGGTTTGGGGTGGGTATCCAATTTGCCAGAGCAGGGGGAGGCTTTACAGAGGCCACTCAACCGGCTGAAGTTGTGAAGGCCCCATGTTTGGAAAGGAAGCTCTCCTGTCTGGTGGCAGAGTCCTATTGTGACAACAAGCCCAAAAATCAAGTAATTAAGTGCCAACATGCCTAGGCAAAAGAAACAAAATAAACATAAAAATTCAACATTGGACTCCTATTTTGGGGGCAAAGAGGATCAAAGCATGGAGGAGAACTGTGAGGTCAGAATTCGTGCACCAAAAGCCCCAAATGAAAATACAAGCTGGCTACAGAGGACCTTAAGAAGCAGATAAGGGAAGTGGGGGAAAAATTGGGAAGAGAAATGATAAAGACGCAAGAAAAGTATGAAATGACAGTCAACAGCCTGACTGAGGAAAATAACACCCTAAAAGATAGACTAATTCAAATGGCAAAAGAGGCTCAGAAAGGCAATGAGGAGAAGAATGCCTTAAAAAGCCAAATTTTCCAGATGGAAAAAGAATCTCAAAAGCTCACTGAGGAGATTCATTCCTTCAGAGTTAGACTGGAGCAAATGGAAGGTAGTGACTTTATGAGAAATCAAGAGGCTGTTAAACAGATCCAAGGAATTGAAAGAATAGAAGGCAATGTGAAATATCTCATGGGAAAAACCACTGACCTGGAAAATAGATCCAGGAGAGATAATTTAAAAATTATTGGACTACCTGAAAACCACAATCAAAGAAAGAACCTAGAAATCATCCTTAAAGAAATTCTCAAGGAAAATTGCCCTGATGTGTTAGATCCAGAGGGAGAAACAGAGGTTGAAAGAATTCAATGATCGCCTCCTGAAAAAGATCCCAAAAAGAAAACTCCTAGGAATATCATAGTCAGGTTCCAGAACTCCCAGATCAAGGATAAAATACTACAGGCAGCCAGGAAGAAACTATTTCAATATTGTGGAAACACAATCAGAATAGCACAGGACCTGGCAGCCTGTACACTGAGGGCATGGAATATGATATTCCAGAGGGCAAAAGAGCTGGAACTGAACCCAAGGGTCACCTACCCAGCAAAACTGAGTATCTTGTTCCACTGGAAAATATGGTCATTCAGTGGAATAGAGGATTTTCAAGCATTCTTGAGGAAAAAAACAGAGTTGAATAGGAAATTTGACATTCAGACAAGAGATGCTTGAGAAGGTAATCAAGGAAAAGAAATAAAAAGGAACTTATCAAAGTTGACCTATTTACATTCCTATATGGAAAAGCAATAACTATGACTGATGATATCTTTCTCACTATGAAAATAATGGAAGAAGGGTGTGTGGTCATATGAGTACATATGTGAAAGTGTGTGTAGATGGTTACAGGTATATATGGATAGAGGGCATAGGTTGAATTTGTTGGGAAGGGAGAATACTCAAGGGATGAAATTATGAGGTGAGAGAGGAAAGTGGCAAGAGGAGATGGAGAGAGACAGGGTAGGGTAAACTATCCCATGTAGAAGAAGCAAGGGGAAATGGTTGCAAGGGAGGGGGAGAAGAGGAAGGCTAAAAAGGCAAAACCACAATCACATTGAATTTGGTTCAGGGAGAGAATGACATACATACTAAATGGGATATCTCAACCCGCAGCAGGATAGGGGGAAGGGGGATGAGAGGAGGGATGATGGATGGGAGGGCATCCTTGGAGGGAGGGGAGTTTGGAAGTACCCACTATAGAAGAGGGACAGGATCAAGTAAGGAATGGACAAGGTTGGGGGTGGGATGAGTGGGAGGGAATTATAAGCAGCCTTGAACAATATATCTACTATGATAATGTTTTGCATAGCTAGACATGTACAACATATACTGAATTACTTATCTCCCCAGAGGGAATGGGTGACAAGGGAGGAAGGAAATGGATCTGAAATTCGAGGTCTTAACATTAAATGTTTCAAATATATAAAAATACTATTATTAATACTCTTTTGCTTGTAATAGGGAGATAAGATGTGCAGGCATTGGGACACAAAGATTCACCTTCCTCTAATGGAAAAGTCGATGGGGGTTTGGGAGAAGGTATGGGAGAGAGCAGATTGGAGGAAGCGATATCTTGTGGGACTGCTATTCTGGGAGGTTGGGTAGGGGAATAATGGGGGGAAAATGATTGTAACTCAACATGTGGTGATAATGAATGATGTAAAACAGAAGTTAATAAAGCATTTTCTTTAAAAAAAAATGCCATTTAGCCAGCATATGAGGATACTTTGAGCTAGCATCAAGCCCGGTAGGGTTCTGATCACACTCACTGGCTGCCACAGGGGCAAGGGAGTGGTTTTCCTAAAGCAACTGGCTAGTGGCTTGCTACTGGTGACTGAACCTCTGACCATCAACTGTGTTCCTCTGAGAAGGACCCATCAGAAATTTGTCATTGGCACTTCTACCCCAGTTAAGCTTTCAGGTGTGAAAATTCCAAATCATCTTACTGATGCTTACTTCAACAAGAGGCTCCGTAATCCTAGACACCAAGACGAAGAGATTTTTGACACAGAAAAAGAGAAATACGAGATTACGGAGCAGCGCAATGCTGATCAGAAAACGGTAGACTCTCAGATCCTACCCCAAATCAAGAAAATTCTTCAGCTCCGTGGCTACCTGTGTTCTGTCTTCTCCCTCTCCAGTGGAGTTTATTCTCACAAACTGGTGTTTTAAATGCCTTGCAGAGAACACTTATTAAAATATTTGCAATAGTTAAAAAAAAAAAGAAAGAGATCCAAATTGAAAACCTCAAGAATTAGTGAAGCCAAATTACAGAACTATCAGATCAAGGAGAAAATAATCCAGGCAGCAAAATAAGAAACAATTCAGATATTGTGGAACTACAGTGAGGATCAAACAGGACCTAGCAGATTATACACTAAAAGATCAAAGGGATTAGAATATGATATTTTTCAAGGCAAAAGAACTCAGACTACAACCAAGGATCAACTATCCAGCAAAACTAAGCATTATTTTTCAGGCAAGGACATGGTCATTCCATAAAATAAGGGACTTCCAGATCTTCCTAATGAAAAAGCCAAAGCTCACTGGAAAATTTGATCTCCAAATACAAAACTCAAGAGAGACATAAAAAGATAAACAGGGAAAACACACACACACACACACACACACACACACAACTTGATATTCAATAAGAGAAAATGGTTTGCATCGCTATATGAGAAGCTGATACCTGTCAATATTGAGAACTGTATAATCATCACAACATATAATAGGGTTATACATAGATAGAAGGTGTGGGTATAAATTAACCAAAGTGATAATAATAATAAAAAATAACTAGCAAAAGGAGCAAAGGAATTGTAATGGGAGAAGAGGAAAGGAGGAGGCAGAAAAGGGTAAATTCTGTGACAAGAAGAGGCATAAAAACATATAATAGTAGAAGGAAAAAAGAGAGGGAGATGAACATTTTATGAGCTTTAATCTCATTTGTTTTGCTTCAAGGAGTGAAAAAGATATTCAGTTAAGTATGGGATTCTAATATGAAAAGACATAAAAACTTATTATAATAGAGGAAAAGAAGGGAGAAGAGGGTATGAGATTTTTCCTCATCAGTTTTGATTAAAGGAGAGGATAACATATCTTGTTAAGTATGAAAATACATTGTGCCCTATAGGCACTAGGAGGGGAAAGGGGATACAAAGGGTAGGGGGGCAGTTAGAAGGGAGGGAAGAAGTAGTAAGGAGGAAGGGTAGGAAAATGGAGGGGAACTAATAGGGAGGGAATACTGAGCATGGTGGTGATCCAAAGGAAAACTCTTAAGGAGGTGAAGGGAGAAGGGATAAATAAAAGCATAAACAGGGGACGGAATAGGATAGATGGGAAGACACAGATAGTAATCATAACAGTGAATGTGAATGGGATGAACTCTCCCATAAAATGGAGGTGGATAGTAGAATGAGGTAAAAATCATAATCCTACAATATGCTGTCTACAAGAAACACATTTTAAAACAGAAGGACACACATAGGGTAAAGATAAAAAGCTGGAATAAAACATATTATGCCTCAGCTAAATTTAAAAAAAAAGCAGGGGTAGCAATCCTTATCTCAGACAAAGCAAAACTAAAATAGATCTAATTAAAGGAGATAAGGAAGGAAACTATATCCTGCTAAAAATCACCATGGAAAATGAAGAAATATAATTACTAAACATTTATGCACCAAATGGTAGGGCATCCATATTGCTAGAGGAGAAGTTAAGGAAGTTAGAGGAAGAAATAGATAGCAAAACTAGACTAGTGGGGGACCTCAATGACCCCTCTCTAAACTTGATAAATCTAACCTTAAAAGCAAGATACATGACAGGCACAAAAAAAACAGACCATGTACTAGGGCATAAAAACCTTACAATCCAGTGTAGAAAGTTAGAAATACTAAATTAATCCTTTTCAGATCATGATGCAAAATCATTAGATGTAATAAAGGGCCATGGAAAGACACAGTGAAAACTAATTAGAAACTAAATAATTTAATTCTAAAGAATGAGTGGGTCAAACAAGAAATCACAGAAACAGTCAGTAATTTCATTCAAATGTATGACAATAATGTGACAACATACAGAAACTTGTGGGGTGCAGCAAAAGCAGTTCTTAAGGGAGGTTTTATATCACTGAAAGCATGCATAAATAAAATAGAGAAAATGGAAATTAAAAAAAAATTGGGCATGCAATTGAAAAAAATAGAAAAAAAAAACAAATTGAAAATCCCTAATTAAATACTAAATTAGAAATACAGAAAACCAAAGAAGAGATTAATAAAACTGAAATTAAGAAAATTATTGGGGGCGGCTAGGTGGCGCAGTGAATAGAGCGCCGGCCCTGGAATCAGAAGGACCTGAGTTCGGAGCCGGCCTCCGACACTTAATCCACACAAACAAAAACCTAGCCGTATAACCTTGGGCAAGTTACTTAACCCCAATTGCCCTAAAGGGGCGGCTAGGTGGCGCAGTGAGTAAGAGCGCCGGCCTCGGAGTTTAGATGACCCGAGATCAGATCCGGCCTCAGAAAATGAGCACCCACGCATAAATCAAATGACTAGCCGTGTAACCTTGAGCAAGTTACTTAACCCCAATTGATTTAAAAAAAAAAAAAATTATTGAATTAATAAATAAACATAAGATCTGGATTCATGAAAAAAAAACAATAAAATTGATCAACTTTAGTCGATTTGATAAAAAACGAAAGAAGGAAACCAAATTATCAGTATCAAAAATGAAAAGGGTGAATTAACTTCCAATGGAAATGTAAAATTAAAACAGCAATTAGGAATTATTTTGTCCAAATTTATGCCCATAAATTTGATAATCTCATTGAAATGGATGGATATTTAAAAAATATAAATTGTACAGATTAACTGAAGAAGAAGTATAATATTTTTTTCCAATACTAAAAAGAAATGTATCATTTATTTCTTGGAAATCTACAGCTTACAATGCAGAAAGGGCAGCTCAGCATATTAGATCAGATAATAGGGAAAATTCCTCATTTAAACTTGGTTTCTCTGAATATGGCTGGGACTTGCAGGAATACTGTCAGGATCAGGGAGGTCCATCCCATTTCTGTCGTCCTTTGAAGAAAAAAAATTTTGGGGAGAGGGGAAAGGCAAGGCAATTGGGTTTAAGTGACTTGCCCAAGGTCACACAGCTAGTAGGAGGCCAGATTTGAACTCAGGTCCTCCTGACTCCAGGGCTGGTACTGTGCCACCTAGCTGCCCCTCAGTCTTCCTTTGGAAGAAGCTGAAAGGTCCAAGTAGAGGTTAATCCAAAGGTACATGTACCTCCATACAGGTTTTATTATTATTTTAAAGGTTTATTATTCAACAACACAACAAAATTCTCAAACATCACACTTGCCAAAATGTTCAGGAAATACAAATGTGTCACAATGGATAAAATAGTGTTGCTTCTTCCTTGAGGGGAAGGAGGAACACCAACAAAGCCCCCTTTCATATGTCATAGACAAGACAAGTGACATCATTATGCTTTCTCACCTGGTGGCCTACTTGCAAAATCTGAGAGTTTAGGGCCTGTGTTGTCTAAGTTAATTCCTTGTTCTGCAGACAGTGCTTGTTGGTCAGACTCCTCAAGGCCAGTTGGGAGTGTATCTGGGGTATTAAGTTCTCCTTGCTGATTACTTTTCTTCTTCCTTGGTGGTTTCTTCTTCTTGGGTTTATTTGCATTTGTATTATTTTGTTTATTGTTCATCCCAAAGTGGCCTGCAGATATGTCACTTTGTAGTAAATTCACTAATAAAGGACTTGTTAGAGTGATTCTGACCACGGGACATCTGATTTCCATTTGGTGCTCCACTGAAGGGTGCATTAAAAGGCATCCCATGCCCTGAAAAGTGGTTCCCTGAGGTGCTGTTTCCTTGCATTGTCTGCATGTGAGGTGGCACCATATTTGATGGCTACATGGAAACATCAGGCATCATCTGGGAAATGTTGACTTCATTACTTGTGGGGGTAGTGGCATCATTATGCTGCTGGGACATGTGTGAGCCATATCCTGGTGGTCTAAGAACCTGCCCCTGAATTCCCATAACCTGAGATGGATTGCTGTTCACAGGACCTTTCTGGGTCATCATTTGTCCTGCCATCTGTCCTGTAAACTGAACCATATTTCCTTGAATGTTTGGAGTTGGTCCTCTCATTACCTGAGCTGGTCCCATCATAAAATTGGATTGGTTCTGACCATTAAATGGCTGCTTATTTCCTTGCATCTGATTGGTCATTATTTGTTCTCTCACTGGATTCTGCTGTAGCAAGACCTGGCCTTGAGGTCCCATCATTTGATTATGTAGTGCCATCATCTGCTGGCCCTGCTGGGGAATCATTTGTTTTTGAGGGGTCATTCTTTGCTGTGAAGGCCCAAGGTTTTGGTTTTAAGGGGCTACCATCATTTGGCCTTGTGGCATAAGTTGGGCATGAGAAAGGATCATTGGGTTTTGAGGGTTCAGGGCTCCTTGAGCCTGAGAGTTCACCATCTGTCCTTGGGAGGACACAATCTGTTGATGCATGCCCATCATTTGAGATGGGGGTCCTTGCTGACTCTGACCTTGCATGTTGCCCATGTTCACCTGAGGAACTCCACTGTTACTAGTTTGTTGACCAGTCATATTGCTATGAAGTCCCATCATATTGGGCTGCATCATATTTGGGGGCCCATGTGATACTTGCATCTGGTTCTGGGGAGGACCAGTTCCTTGGCCACCTGTGTGCTGTACACTCTGGTTTCCTTGAAGTTGAGGGGCTCCTGTGTTCCCAGAGTTTCCAGAGGCTTTTGAAGGCACCTGGCTTTGCATAAAATTCTGATTGGCCTGTCCTGTCGAGAAGCCAGATGGGAGCCATTTAGGCATTCCTCTTAGACCTGGATGTAAACCCTGTGGATCCTGATTTTGCTGTTGCATCACCATGAAGTTGGGTGGCACATTTCCCTGTTGAACCATAGGATTTTGACCAGGAGAAGTGACAGGCTGCTGAAATCCTTGGGGAAGAGGGTTATTTTGAGGAGGCCTTGTTCCCATCTGCTGCTGTGTTTGGTTAACTGTTGGAGATGATGCAGGAGATCCCTGCTGAAAGGAAGAGGGAGATGAGGCAGGAGGCTTGTCCATTAGGTGAGGCTGCTGAAGTGGGATAGGAACCCGAGAAGGTCCCCCTTGAAGGCTCTTCATCTGAGGAGCAGTAAATTGACCTGGGTTGCTCGTTGGAAGGAAGTTTGTGTGGGACTTTGAGGCTTGCTGGCTTCCAAAGGGATATGGAGGTGGAGGGTGGGAAGGAGTCTGCACTGTGGCTAGAGATGGCCTTGCCTGGAGCTACTGCTGCATAGGACCAGGAAGGGGGGCTTTTTCCACTCTTAATTTGCTGTCAATGTACCCAGAGCACCCTGGGCAAGGGGATGCTGAAGAGCTCCAGAAGGCAACTGGTTCCAGCCAGGAGGCACAGGCACCTGAGTGGGGGTAGTAAAAGGAGGCCGAATTCCCTGTGGCTGTTGCTGCTGATGTTGCTGTGGGGGTCTAGGTTGCATCTGCTGTTCCTGCTGCTGCTGCTGCTGGTGCTGCTGAAGCTGCTGAAAATTAGGTGGATTTATCTGTCTGTTGACTGGTACAGCCTGCATTTGGTGGAGTTGAGGAGCCAAAGACCCTGAGGTATGACTCTGTTGCTGTAGAGGAAGTCCAGAGAGGAGTGGATCCACTGAATCTGACTGTGAAGAATTTCGGGGTGCTCTGGTCTGCAGCTCTGGGTTGGTACCAGCTGCTATCATGAAGAAGATACATTTCCACCTTGGGACATCATAACAGCTGCAGGATTGTTCATTCTTATTAATCCTGGACCGCTTGCCATGGGAAATTCTGTCTCCATTCTAACAGAATTCCCAGCTCCCATGGGACCATTCATTTGAACATCTTGGCTTCAATTCTGAGCCGGAGCCAGGTTGATTGCACCTTCATGTTCAATCTGAATGGAGAGAATTCCTAAGTCCCGAAGTTGCTGATTGTTGTTCTGAGCCAAAATTCATAACCATTCTGCAACTTCCCAGGGGATGCTAAACGAAACAAGGACACTGTTCCAAGGTTCTACCTTCTGTCCTTTGAGCTTATTGGATTCCATATGCAAAAGACTGGGAACATTCTCCAATATGGTGTCCAATTTCCATTTCAAGTAAGTATCATCTATGTTTCCTTTAAAAGCCATAAAGATAGTAGAATCCCCCAAAATACTGTCATGTTTTGAGTCATCATCTTCCAGTTCAGAGTCAAAATCCACCACTGTTGGTGAGCATAAGGAAGTATAAATATCTCCTAAGTTTGGAAGGTCATCCAAAACCATGGTGATGATTATTCAATACAAACACACCATGTAGACAGTGAGGAAACCAAAATGATTTCTTGTCTTATTATTTAGCCAGACTACTGCCTTTCACTCCAAACAAATAGGCATTTGGGTACCTGGCAATTTTCTTCCTTCACAATCTCCAATTTTCTGGTAGGGCCACCCTCCTTCATCTCTATGTGCCACAAGTTGGCCAGAGAAGACATTCTAAACCCTGAAGATCTCTGCATCAGGCCAGGAGGGTGAGGAATGGGGAGGTCCTATGGCCCTGCCAGGGGCCTCCGATGGCAGCCCACTTTGGCCTGTGGCCTGCGACCTCCATTCTTTCCGTCCCCGTGGCCCTGAGAGCTGGACAGTGGGACACCAGGGCTCTGGGACCCCCAGCAGCCTCAGACCTGGTGGGGAGGGGGAGGGGAAGGGACCAGGGATGGGAAGGGGGAGGGGGAGGGGAGAAGGAGCAGAAGTATAATACTTAAATAAACCCATCTCAGAAAAAGAAATTGAACAAACCATCAATGAACTCCCTAGGGCCAGACGGTTTTACAAGCAAATTCTATCAAACATTTAAAGAACAATTGATTTCAATACTTCATAAACTATTTGGGACAATTGGAGGAGTCCTACCAATTCTTTTTTAGGACACAAATATGGTACTTATACCTAAATTGGAAAGAGCCAAAACAGAGAAAGAAAATTATAGACCAAGTTCCCTCATGAATATAGATGCAAAAACTTTAAATACTAGCAAAAAGACTACAACAACACTTTATCACAAGAATGATACACTTTGATCAGGTAGGATTTATTCCAGGTGTGCAAGGATGATTCAATATTAGGAAAACCATTAGTATAATCAATCATATCAACAACAAATCTAGTAGAAATGATATGATTATCTCAATATATGCACAAAAAGCCTTTGGCAAAATACAATACCCATTCCTATTAAAAACACTAGAAAACATAAGAATAAATGTAGTCTGTCTTAAAATTATAAGTAGCATCTATCTAAAACCATCAGCAAGTATTATATGTAATGAGGATAAACTAGAAGCATTTCCAATAAGATTGGGGGTGAAGGGGGCGGACCCAAGATAGCAGAGTAGAAACAGCACCTCCAAGGCTCTCTTCCCCCAGATTACCTCCAAACTATGTAAAAGGGGACTCTGAACAACTTGTGGGGCCCCAGCACACAAAAAACGACACAAAGAAGCTAACCTCCTGCTGAAGACAGCCCAGCAGCCCTGCAGGAAGGACCAGCACAGCGCTTTGGAAGCTGGCAGAGCAGAGCACACCACGGAGAGCTGAACCCAGGTCCGGAGGTTTTAGCCCCAGGGCGGCTGGGCCAACAGCTGGCTGGAGGGACCCCAGAACACCAGCAGCTGTGGCGATTCCAGAATGGTCAACACAGACATGCCTAGGACAAAGTGAGAGGTTAGTTCCCTTTGGACTTTGGGACCAGTATTTGGGGACTATGTCGGCTTCCTCCCCTGGGGGCTAGAAGCCGCTGAGGAGCCACTCCATTTTGCAGTTTTCAGTGGAGGCTCCAGTTCCTGGCCTGTGAACTGTAGGGAGATCCAGCTATCAGTCTCAGGGGGTAATCACTCTTGCTTTAACCTCCCTGGATCTGGATTGTGATCTGGGGGGGGGCGGTCATGGGGCGGGTTTCCAGCTTGCCAGAAATGGAAGTTGCCCCCCCACATGTCCGGGCCTAAGGTCCCCTATCTGGTGGCAGAGTTCTACTGTGGCAACAAGCTCAAAAGTCAAGTAATTAAGTGGCATCATGCCAAGGCAAAGGAAACAAAATAAACAGAAAAATGAAACATTAGACTCCTATTTTGGGGGCAAAGAGGATTGAAGCATGGAGCAGTCAGAGGACTGTGAGGTCAGAAATCCTGCTCAAAAAGCCCCAAAGGAAAATATGAGTGGGTTACAGGCCATAGAGGACCTTAAGAAGGACTTTAAAAATCAAATAAGAGAAGTGGAGGAAAAATTGGGAAGAGCAATGAGAAGAATGCAGGAAAAAGTATGAAATGAGGGTCAACAGCCTGACTGAGGAAAACAACACCTTAAAAAATAGACTAACTCAAATGGCAAAGGAGGCCCAAAAGGGCAATGAGAAGAAGAATGCCTTAAAAAGTAGAATTTGCCAGATGGAAAAAGAATCTCAAAAGTTCACTGAGGAGATTCATTTCTTCAGAGTTAGACTGGAGCAAATGGAAGCTAATGACTTTATGAGAAATCAAGATGCTGTTAAGCAGATCCAAACGAATGAAAGATTAGAAGGTAATGTGAAATATCTCATGGGAAAAACCACTGACCTGGAAAATAGATCCAGGAGAGATAATTTAAAAATTATTGGACTACCTGAAAGCCATGATCAAAAAAAGAACCTAGAAATCACCCTTCAAGAAATTCTCGGGGGCGGAGCCAAGATGGCAGAGTAGAAATAGCATTTCCAAAGTGCTCTGCCCCACACGAATTTCAAACAATGTGAAAGGGAGCTCCAAACAACTTCTGGAGCCACAGCACCCACAGAACGGCACAGAGAAGCTAACCTCCTGCTGAGGACAGCCCAGCAGCCCTGCAGGGAGCAGCCAGCGCAGCACTCTGAGAGCAGGCAGCCCAGTGCACTGGGAACCGACAGTGCAGCCCTCAGAGCCGAGCCCAGGTCCGAGATTTTACCCCAGGGCGGCGGGGCCTCCAGCTGGCTGGTGGAACCCCAGAACACCAGCAATTGTGGAGATTCCAGAATTATCAGCACAGATATGCCTAGGACAAAGTGAGAGGTTAGTGCTCTATGGACTTTGGGACCAGTATTTGGGGAACACGTGGCTTCCTCCCCTGGGGGCGAAAAGCTGCTGAAGAAACAGCTGCACAGAAGCCATTTTGCAGCGTCAGTAGTGGCTCTAGCTCCGGGTCTGTGAAATGTAGGAAGATCCAGCAATCAGTCTGGGGGTTAATCGCTTTTGCTTTAAACTGCCTGGATCTGGATTGTGGTCTGGGGGGGGGGGGGTTGGGGTGGGTATCCAACTTGCCAGAGTGGGTGGAGGCTTTACAGAGGCCACCCAACTGGTGGAAGTTGTGAAGACCCCACGTTTGGGCGGAAGCTCTCCTGTCTGGTGGCAGAGTCCTACTGTGGCAACAAGCCCCAAAATCAAGTAATTAAGTGGCAATATGCCTAGGCAAATGAAACAAAATAAACAGAAAAGTTCAACATTGGACTCCTATTTTAGGCGCAAAGAGGATCAAAGCATGGAGGAGGACTGTGAGGTCAGAACTCCTGCACCAAAAGCCCCAAATGAAAATACAAGCTGGCTACAGGCCATAGAGGACCTTAAGAAGCACATAAGAGAAGTGGGGGAAAATTTGGGAAGAGAAATGAGAAAGATGCAAGAAAAATATGAAATGACAGTCAACAGCCTGACTGAGGAAAATAACACCTTAAAAAATAGACTAACTCAAATGGCAAAAGAGGCTCAGAAAGGCAAAGAGGAGAAGAATGCCTTAAAAAGTCGAATTTGCCAGATGGAAAAAGAATCTCAAAAGCTCACTGAGGAGATTCATTCCTTCAGAGTTAGACTGGAGCAAATGGAAGCTAGTGACTTTATGAGAAATCAAGATGCTGTTAAGCAGATCCAAACAAATGAAAGAATAGAAGGCAATGTGAAATATCTCATGGGAAAAACCACTGACCTGGAAAATATATCCAGGAGAGACAATTTAAAAATTATTGGACTACCTGAAAGCCATGATCAAAGAAAGAACCTAGAAATCACCCTTCAAGAAATTCTCAAGGAAAACTGCCCTGATGTTTTAGATCCAGAGGGCAAAATAGAGGTTGAAAGAATCCACCAATCACCTCCTGAAAAAGATCCCCAAAAGAAAACTCCCAGGAATATTATAGCCAGGTTCCAGAATCCCCAGATCAAGGAGAAAATACTCCAAGCAGCCAGGAAGAAATAATTTCAATATCGTGGAAACATAATCAGAATAGGCCAGGACCTGGCAGCTTCTACACTGAGGGATTGAAGGGCATGGAATATGATATTCCAGAGGGCAAAAGAGCTGGGAATGAACCCAAGGGTCACCTACCCAGCAAAACTGAATATATTGTTTCAGGGGAAAATATGGTCATTCAGTGGAATAGAGGACTTTCAAGCATTCTTGATGAAAAAACCAGAGTTGAATAGAAAATTTGACATTCAGACACAAGAAGCAAGAGATGCTTGAGAAAGCAATCAAGGAAAAGAAATCAAATCAAACTTATCAAAGTTGGACTATTTACAGTCCTACATGGAAAAACAATAACTGTGTTTGATGAAACCTGTCTCATTATGAAAATAATTGAAGAAGGGTACATGGCATATGTTCACAGGTATACATGGATAGAGGGCACAGGTCGAATTTGATGGGAAGGGATAATTATTTTTTTTTTTTTTGGAGGGCAATTGGGGTTGGGTGACTTGCCCAGGTTCACGTGGCTGGGTTTTTGTTTGTGTGCTGGGTGTCTGGGGCCGGATCTGAGCTCAGGTCCTTCTGGCCCCAGGGCTGGCTCTCTGCTCGCTGGGCCACCTAGCGGCCCCAAGGAAGGGGTGAAGTCAAGAGGTGAGAGAGAAAAGTGGCAAGAGGAGATGGAGAGAGACAGGGTAGGGCAAACTATCTCATGTAGAAGAGGCAAGGGGAAGTAGTTGCAGGGGAGAGGAAGAACAGGAAGGCAAAAAGGCAAAAGCATATTCTCATTGAAGTTGGCTCAAGGAGAGAATCACATACATACTAAATGGAATATCTTACCCTCACTCACTCTCCTGAGTAGGGGAAAGGGGGATGAGAGGGGGGATGATGGAGGGGAGGGCATTCTGGGGAGAGGGGAGGTTAGAAGTACCCACTATCAAAGAGGGATAGGATCAAAGTAGGGAATGGACCAGGTGGGAGGTGAGAAAGGTGGGAGGGAAATATAAGCAGTCTTTTACAATATATCTACTATGGTAATGTTTTGCATAGATATACATGTACAACACATACTGAATTGCTTATCTTCTCAGAGGGAGTGGGTGACAAGGGAGAAAGGGAATGGATCTGAAAATCGAAGTTTTAAAATTAAATGTTTCATAAGATGTCCAGGCAGTGGGGCTCAGAGATTCACCTTGCCCTAATGGCAAAGTCGAAGGGGGTATGGGAGAAGATATGGGAGAGAGCAGATTGGATGAGGGGATATCTAGTGGGACTGCTATTCCCTATTCTAGGGAAAAAATGGGGGGAAAATGTAACTCATAATATGGTGGAAATGAATGATATAAACCAGAAGTTAATAAAGCATTTGTTTAATTAAAAAAAAAGAAGAAGAAACATCGGAGTGAATAATTCCTAACAATTTCAAACATTCCTTTTCAATGGCTAACATTCTATGGTAATTAATCTATGAATACATCTCTCTTAATCATCCATAATTTAGCAATAAAGCACTTCTATTTAAAAAAAAAAGAAAAAAAAATTCTCAAGGAAATTGCCCTGATGCTTTAGATCCAGACGGCAAAATAGAGGTTGAAAGAATCCACCGATCACCTCCTGAAAAAGATACCAAAAAGAAAACTCCCAGGAATATCATAGCCAGGTTCCAGAATCCCCAGATCAAGGAGAAAATACTACAAGCAGCCAGGAAGAAACAATTTCAATCCTGTGGAAACACAATCAGAATAGCCCAGGACCTGGCAGCTTCTACACTGAGGGATCAAAGGGCATGGAATATGATATTCCAGAGGGCAAAAGAGCTGGGACTGAACCCAAGGGTCACCTACCCAGCAAGACTGAGTACTTTGTTTCAGGGGAAAATATGGTCATTCAGTGGGATAGAGGACTTTCAAGCATTCTTTTTTTTTTTTTAAACAAATACTTTATTAACTTCTGTTTTACATCATTCATTTCCGCCAGATTTTGAGTTACAATCATTTTCCCCCCATTATTCCCCTACCCACCCTCCCAGAATAGCAGTCCCACAAGATATCGCTTCCTCCAATCTGCTCTCTCCCATACCTTCTCCCATACCCCCATCGACTTTTCCATTAGAGGAAGATGAGTCTTTGTGTCCCAATGCCTGCACATCTTATCTCCCAATTATAGGCAAAAGAGTATTAATAATAGTATTTATATATATATTTGAAACATTTAATGTTACAACCTTGAATTTCAGATCCATTTCCTTCCTCCCTTGTCACCCATTCCTTCTTGGGATATAAGTAATTCAGTATATGTTGTACATGTCTAGCTAGGCAAAACATTATCATAGTAGATATATTGTACAAGGCTGCTTATAATTCCCTCCCACTCATCCCACCCCCCACCTGGTCCATTCCCTACATGATCCTGTCCCTCTTCTATAGTGGGTACTTCCAACCTCCCCTCACCCCAAGGATGCCCTCCCATCCATCATCCCTCCTCTCATCGCCCTTCCCCCTATCCTGCTGCAGGTTGAGATATCCCATTTAGTATGTATGTCATTTTCTCCCTGAACCAAATTCAATGTGAATGTGTTTTTGCCTTTTTAGCCTTCCTTATTCTCCCCCTCCTTTGCAACCACTTCCCTTGCATGAGATAGTTTACCCTACCATGTCTCTCCCCATCTCCTCTTGCCACTTTCCTCTCTCACCTCATAATTTCATCCCTTGAGTACTCTCCCTTCCCAACAAAATCAACCTATGCCCTCTATCCATATATAACTGTAGCCATATACACACACATTCACATATGTATTCGTATGACCACACCCCTTCTTCCATTATTTTCATAGTGAGAAAGATATCATCAGTCACAGATATTGCTTTTCCATATAGGAATGTAAATAGTTCAACTTTGATAAGTTCCTTTTGATTTCTTTTCCCTGATTACCTTCTCAGGCATCTCTTACTTCTTGCGTCTGGATGTCAAATTTTCTATTCAACTCTGGTTTTTTCCTCAAGAATGCTTGAAAGTCCTCTATTCCACTGAATGACCATATTTTCCCCTGAAACAAAATACTCAGTTTTGCTGGGTAGGTGACCCTTGGGTTCATTCCCAGTTCTTTTGCCCTCTGGAATATCATATTCCATGCCCTTCGATCCCTCAGTGTAGAAGCTGCCAGGTCCTGGGCTATTCTGATTGTGTTTCCACAATATTGAAATTGTTTCTTCCTGGCCGCTTGTAGTATTTTCTCCTTGATCTGGGGATTCTGGAACCTGGCTATAATATTTCTGGGAGTTTTCTTTTTGGGATCTTTTTCAGGAGGTGATCTGTGGATTCTTTCAACCTCTACTTTGCCCTCTGGATCTAAAATATCAGGGCAGTTTTCCTTGAGAATTTCTTGAAGGGTGATTTCTAGGTTCTTTCTTTGATCATGGCTTTCAGGTAGTCCAATAATTTTTAAATTGTCTCTCCTGGATCTATTTTCCAGGTCAGTGGTTTTTCCCATGAGATATTTCACATTGCCTTCTAATCTTTCGTTTGTTTGGATCTGCTTAACAGCATCTTGATTTCTCATAAAGTCAGTAGCTTCCATTTGCTCCAGTCTAACTCTGAAGGAATGAATCTCCTCAGTGAACTTTTGAGATTCTTTTTCCATCTGGCAAATTCGACTTTTTAAGGCATTCTTCTCCTCATTGCCCTTTTGGGCCTCCTTTGCCATTTGAGTTAGTCTATTTTTTAAGGTGTTGTTTTCCTCAGTCAGGCTGTTGACCCTCATTTCATACTTTTCCTGCATCCTTCTCATTTCTCTTTCCAATTTTTCCTCCACTTCTCTTATTTGATTTTTAAAGTCCTTCTTAAGGTC
Source organism: Gymnobelideus leadbeateri (assembly GCA_011680675.1). Taxonomy (NCBI): domain Eukaryota; kingdom Metazoa; phylum Chordata; class Mammalia; order Diprotodontia; family Petauridae; genus Gymnobelideus; species Gymnobelideus leadbeateri. The sequence goes on along the minus strand of WOXC01006117.1, from coordinate 108,992 downwards.
CTCTATGGCCTGCAACCCGCTCATGTTTTCCCCTGGGGCTTTTGGAGCAGGACTTCTGACCTCACAGTCCTTTTCCCGCTCTATGCCCCCAAAATAGGAGTCTAGGGTTGCATTTTTCTGTTTCCTTTGCCTTGGCATGTTGCCACTTAATTACTTGACTTTTGGGCTTGTTGCCACACTATGGCTTTAAGGCCAGCTAGAGGAATTTTCGTCCCGAACGTGTGGGGGGCAACTTCCGTTTCTGGCAAGCTGTAAACCCACCCACGACTTCCACCCTAGATCACAATCCAGATCCAGGGAGGTTAAAGCAAGAGCGATTACCCCCAAGACTGATCGCTGGATCTCCCCACGATTTGTAGGCTGGGAGCCGGAAATGCCTCTGAAAACTACAAAATGGCGTGTCTCCTCAGCGGCTTCTAGCCCCCAGGGGAGGGAGCTGTCCCCAAATACAGGTCCCAAAGTCCATAGGACACTAACCTCTTACTTTGTCCTAGGCAAGTCTATGTTGATAATTCTGGAATCTCCACAGTTCCTGGTGTTCTGGGGTTCCTCCAGCCGGCTGCTGGCCCTGCCGCCCTGGGGCTAAAACCTCGGCTCACGTGGACCTGGGCTCAGCTTGGCTAGGCTCCTCACTTTCAAGCATTCTTGAGGAAAAAACCAGAGTTGAATAGAAAATCTGACATCCAGACAACAAGAAGCAAGAGATGCCTGAGAAGGTAATCAGGGAAAAGACATCAAAAGGAACTTATCAAATTTGACCTATTTACAGTCCTACATGGAAAAACAATAACTGTGACTGATGAAACCTTTCTCAGTATGAAAATAATGGAAGAAAGGTGTATGGTCATTTGAATACATATGTGAATGTGTGTGTATATGTTTACAGTTATACATGGTTAGAGGGCATAGGTTGAATTTCTTGGGAAGGGAGGATACTCACAGGGTGAAATTATGAGGTGAGAGAGGAAAGTGGCAAGAGGAGATGGGGAGAGACAGGGTAGGGTAAACTATCTAATGTAGAAGAAGCAAGGGGAAGTGGTTGCAGGAGAGGGGAAGAATAGGAAGCAAAAAGGCAAAACCACATTCTCATTGTATTTGGTTCAGGGAGAGAATGACATACATACTAAATGGGATATCTCAGCCTGCAGCAGAATAAGGGGAAGGGGGATGAGAGGAGGGATGATGGATGGGAGGGCATTCTTGGGGGGAGGGGAGGTTGGAAGTACCCACTATAGAAGAGGGACAGGATCAAGTAGGGAATGGACCAGGTGAGGGGTGGTATGGGTGGGAGGGAATTATAAGCAGCCTTGTACAATATATCTACTATGGGAATGTTTTGAATAGCTAGACATGTACAACATATACTGAATTACTTATCTTCCCAGAGGGAATGGGTGACAAGGGAGGAAGGGAATGGATCTGAAATTCGAGGTCCTAAAAGTAAATGTTTCAAATATATATAAATAATATTATTAATACTCTTTTGCTTGTAATTGGGAGATAATATATGCAGGCATTGGGGCACAGAGATTCACCTTTCTCTAATGGAAAAGTCGAAGGGGGTAAGGGAGAAGATATGTGAGAGAGCAGGATGGAGGAAGCGATATCTTGTGGGACTGCTATTCTGGGAAGTTGGGTACGATGGGGTCCTTGTGATGTATATATGTCTGTAGTATCAATCTGTAACATCACTTTGTAAATGGGGTGCTTTGGGATCTATGTCTGTAAAATCAATTTGTAAAAGCAGTCTGTAAGATCACATTTCCACCCCCCCAGCCTCAGAGAATTGACTCTGCCCCTTCCCCCTTCCAGCACTCTGCCCAGCAACAACTCATGACCTGTTTATCTCTGCTTGAAACAATAAGTTATGTAAATGTTATCTCCCTTAGTTAGAGTGGCCAGCCCCACCATAAATTCTTCAATACCTTATCTATAGGGTACCTCCTTAGTCAATTATATACCCACACTGTCTCTGATGACCTTGGTGGGAGGCAGACTGGGCGCTCTTTAGTGATGTGTCAGGCCTAAAACCACACCTCCAGCTAGCCCTGCTTGAGCTATTTCCCAGTGAATCATGGGCAATACACCTGTGCAGTTGATATTAAAAGTGTATGGTCCTTTGAGCACTGACCACTCCTTAACTCCTCCCTGATCCCACCCTTACTCACCCAGTTAGCATAATTGACCCCTTAAAACTATGCCTGGGGCCTCTGTGAGTTTGCAGGTTCCATAAGAATCTAGCCTGCTGTTCTCTACAATGTAACAATAAACTTTACAATTTCGGCTTCAAAGTCTGCTTGAGCCTGGTGAATTCCTTCCAGACTGGATGCCAGGAGAGGTATCCCTGGCAGAACCACTTACCCTCCCCCCTTCCTTATCACCCTTCCCTCTTCAGGTAGGGGAAAAACGGGAAAAAATTGCAACTCAAAATCTGGTGGAAATGAATGATATAAAACAGGAGTTAATAAAGCATTTGTTTAAAAAAAAGATTGGGGGTGAAATAAGGATGTCCACTATCACCCATCCTATTCGATTTAGTACTAGAAATGTTAGCTGTAGCAATAAGAGATGAAAAAGAAATCAAAGGAATTAGTTAAGGCAAAGAAGAAACTACACTATCACTCTTTGCAGATTATATGATGATATACTTAAGAGAATCCTAGAAAATTAAGTAAAAAACTACTTGAGGTAATAAATAAATTTAGCATAGTTGCAGGATATAAAATAAACCCACAAAAATCCTCAGTATTCCTATATTATATATATTCCTAAATATATTCCTATATATATTCATAAGTATATATATATATTCCTAGATATATTCATATATATATATATATATTCTAATGAAATCCAACAGCAAGAAATAGAAAGAGAAATTCCATTTAAAGTTACTGTAGGCACTATAAAATATTTGGGAATCTACCTGCCAAAACAAACCCAGGAAATATATGAACACAATTATGAAACACTTTTCACACAAATAAATTCAGATCTAAATAATTGGAAAAACATTTGTTGCTCATAGCTAGGTCAAGCTAATATAATAAAAATGACAATTTTGCCAAAATTAATTTACCTATTTTGTGCCATACCAAGAAATCTACCAAAAAATTATTTTATAGATCTAGAAATAATGATAACAAAATTCATCTGGAAGAACAAAAAGTTCAGAATATCAAGGTAATTAATGAAAAGAAATGCTAGAGGTGACCTAGTCATACCAGATTTTAAACTGTATTATAAAGCAGTAGTCGTCAAATCTACTTGATACTGACTGAGGAATAGAGTAGTGGATCAGTGGAGCAGATTAGGTACACAAGACACAGCAGTCAATGACAATAGTAATCTACTGTCTCACAAACACAAAGACCCTAGCTTCTGGGATAAGAATTGACTATTTAGCTCCTTTCTTGCTGGGCAGCAGCATGAAGGAAGGCCCACTGGTCTCTCTCTCCATGCAGTCTGGATCCATCCTTCCTCCTGGAGTGATCCAATGAAGTCTTGTCATCATGACTGTACAGATGACCCTTTAGGGTCCACTTAAAGGCCACAATAGCTGGGTGACCCAGATCTCCAGATCCCCCCAGTTCCCCGATATGAACCTGTCAGCCTCCCAAGATAAGACCATTATCATGTGGAAGCTTAACAGAGATGAGACAGACTATGGGATCCCCCAGACAGCCCTCAGGGGTCACTCACATTTTGTTAGTGATGTGGTCATTTTCTCTAGTGGCCAGTTTGCACTCTCAGGCTCCTGGGATGGCACATTAAGACTGTGGGATCTCACAACTGGCACTACCACCAGGCGCTTTGTTGGTCACACCAGGGATGTGCTGAGTGTAGCCTTCTCTTCAGATAACTGTCACATTGTCTCTGGTTCCTGGGATAAAACTATCAAGCTATGGAAAACCCTGGGTGTCTGTAAATACACCATGCAGGATGATAGCCACTCAGAGTGGGTGTCCTTATGTCCGTTTTTTACCCAATCAGCAAACCCATCATTGTCTCCTGTGGCTGGAACAAGCTGGTCAAGGTCTGGAACTTGGCCAAATGCAAACTGAAGACAAACCACATTGGCCACACAGACCCTAAACACAGTTACAGTTTCTACTGATGGGTCTCTTTGTGCCACTGGAGGCAAGGATGGTCAGGCCATCTTGTGGCACCTCAATGAGGGTAAGCACCTCTATACTGTGGATGGTGGTGATATAATTAATGCCCTCTGCTTCAGCCCCAATCACTACTGGCTCTGTGCTGCCACTGGGCCCAGCATCAAGCTCTGGGACCTAGAGGGCAAAATCATTGTGGATGAGTATAAGCAAGAAGTGATTAGCACCAGCAGCAAGGCTGAGCCTCCCCAGTGTAATTCCTTAGCCTGGTCTGCTGATGGATAGACTCTTTTTACTGGATACACTGGCAACTTGGTATGGGTATGGCAGGTGACCATTGGCACTTGGTAAAGGGGTCAGCCATAACTCAGGTTTTGAAATAAAGTCCTTAGTTACTGCCTTTTGAAAAAAAAATCACTATTTAACAAAAAATGCTGGGAAAACTGGAAAATAGTATGGCAGAAACTGAGCAGAACAATATCTTACACACCATATTAAAAAAAATGGAGTCTAAATGGGTGCATGATCTAGATACAAAGGCTGATACTGTAAGCTATCTGGGGGAGCAAGGAATAGTTTGTCTGTCAGAATTATGGAGAAAGGAGAAATTTATGACCAAACAAGAGATAGAGAACATTACAAAATGCAAAATGGATAATTTTGATTACATTAAATTGAAAAGGTTTTGTACAAATAAAGTTAATGTAAAAAGATTAGGAAAGAAGTGGAAAATTGGGAAAGAACTTTTACAAACAGTTTCTCTGATAAAGGCTTTATTTCTAAAATATACGGAGAATTGAATCAAATTTATGAGAATACAAGTCATTCCCCAATTGATAAATGGTCGAAGGATATGAACAGGTAGTTTTCAGAAGAAGAAATTAAATATATTTATAAGCATATGGGAAAATGCTCTAAGTCTCTATTGATTAGAGAAATGCAAATCAAAACAAATTTGAGGTACCATACCTCACCAGTAAGATTGGCTAAGATGACAAAACAGGAAAATGAAAAATGCTGAAGAGGATGTAGAAAAATTGCAACACTAATGCATTGTTGGTGGAACTGTGAACTGATCCAGCCATTCTGGAGAGCAATTTGGAACTATGCCCCAAGGGCTATGAAAAAATACATACCCTTTGACCCAGAAATACCACTTCTAGGGCTATATCCTAAGGAGATCATACAAGAGGGAGAAAGAACCATTTGCACAAAAACATTTATAGTAGCTCTTTTTGTGGTGGCAAAGAACTGGAAATCAAGGGGATGCCCATCAATTGCCGAATGGCTAAACAAGTTGTGGTATATGAATGTAATGGAATACTATTGTGCTATAAGAAATGAGGAGAGAGACTTCATAATAACCTGTAGAAATTCATATAAACTGATGCTGAGTGAGGATAACAGAACTAGGAGAACTTTGTACACAATTACAGACACATCATATGTGTTTTGACTAACTTTGATAGACTGGCGTCCTCTCAGCAATATGAGGTTACAAGATAACTCTAAAAGACTAATGATGGAAAGGATATTTACATCCAGAGAAAAGAACTACAGAGTTTGAATACATATTGAAGCAAACTACTAGCTCTCTTTCTTTTGTGTTTAGTTTAGCTGTAATCCTTCTTTCTTGTTGTTCACCTCATTGGTTATAAGTCTTCTTTACAACCTGACTAATGCTTAATGCAAAGGTATTTGTAGAACCTATATTTGATTGCATGCCATAGTGTGGGGGGGTAAAGGTGGTGAGGGAGGGGGAGAAAACATGGAACTCAAGGGATTGTGGAACTGAATTTTGTAAACTAAAAGTAGAAAAACAAATTTAATAAAATAAAATTGGAAAAAATGAACAAATTTAAGATGAGATAAAAGGAGAGAAAAAAAAGACTTGCTGGAATTTCCAACTTGTCTTGATTATCATAAACATATGTGGGTTAATCCCCAAAGCAAGCAAAAACCACACCTTCAGTAAGAGGGCAGTGCAAGCTGAATGAGTGATTTTTTTTTTCTCCCTGATGCATTTGCACTCAACTTGAATGAATGTCCCAGATGATGGTCAATCAGTGAAATCAGCAAGGTCTCCTTTTTTTAAAGATTTTAATATATACTTATTTAATTCAGGTATATAGAATTTTACATGAACTTAAAGAGGGATGTAAATATTTAAAGAGTAATAGAAAATCATTAGTTTTGTAGTTTTAAGTGTTCAAAAGCTTATGTAACTGTTGATTGATTTGGATTTATGTAACCGAAACTTGGAACATAAAAAAGTAGTGAAAGTTCACATTACCTTTCACACATTTCTAAATATCAAATTACATCAGTTTACCATGAACCTAATTTGAAGTATAATCAAAGATTAAAATGAAACAAAACAAAAATTCTAGGAATAAGATTTCTTTTTAAAAAACTGAAAATTACCTAGCATCCCAAGGTAATATGTAAACAAACTTTTATGCTGCTCAATGAGTTGCATCCAGTTCCTATAATAAACTGTTAAGTGGCATCAGTTGTATAGCATTCACTTTATTGTATGTGACTTTTATGTAGGTAAAGGTTTCATTCATTAATTTTGCTACATAATTAAAGTAGCAGAGAGGGGTTAACCTCAACTATTATACTTATTTAAAAATAAGCTGACAGAATTAGGCATCTGTTTTCAGAAAAGCCAACATAATTTTTCTGTGTACTCTAGGTAAGTTTTGACCTAAGACTTTAATACCATCCTGAACAGCCATGCAATTAAACAACCTTGGGAGATATTGCATAAGGTAGAACATGGAGCAGTTTGCACGTTTTTGTTTCTGGATGATATAGTTTTTTTCAATGGTTGCAATGTTTCATATACTTAGATCTCTATCAAACTAGAGCCACTAGTCTATAAGTGTATGTACATATATATTTTAAATAAAGTCTCTTGTCTGCTTCAAAATTTAAGGGTGGTTTGTTTTTGTTTTTTTACTGGTCAGTCATCTCAAGGGGGTAATAAATAAAAGTTAAAAAAGGCTGAACTGTTTTGCATATCTTTGTGGAAGAATGTAGAACATTTACACTTTTAGAGTTCCAGAAAGGTCACTGTATGGACTGAACAGCTTATGTACAACATCTGTGCAATTTTACTTGGCTGAGTATTTTAATGCAAGAGCTCCTCTTGGTCAAGAAGACAGTTATTCTTGTCCAAATCCCTCTGTCTCTTCTATTGCAAAAAGCAGTTTCTCCTTTAGCTGTTCATAGCTTTTATATGGTGGTAGATCCAAACGATTAAAGCATGTATGACTTCGTGGTAACCAGGTTTCTTTGCCTACTTTTTCAATGCAAAACTTCTGAGGACCATTACTCCCCATGAGCTCAGCAAATCCTCCTAAGGGTAATCGGCAGGTTCCAATGACAAACTGCACTGACACATTCTAACTTCATTGTCTGTCTCTTTCACAAACTGCCAGAACCAAATTATCTGCTTGCTATTTCTTGTGTAATGTCGATATACAGTATTTCTCTGCCAGTCTTCTAAATCAACTTCTTGCATGCCACACAGCATCACCTACAATTCTTTTTCATCAAAGTACTGAAGCCACTGAAGTGGAACAACTTCATTGAAACCATCAAGGAAAGCTTTGGTCTGGTCTTGTACTCCTCGAGAAAAATGCCATTCTGCCATCAAACCAATATACTCTTCTTTGTTCTCCTCAGTCACCAGGATATTAGAACCTCCCAACTTCAGATTATGTGAAGTCACTTTTCCCAAAATCTCCATATCAACTGAAAAATACCTTTCCAGGCCACATTCTTCAATGTTGTTGTCTCTTATCCAGATGAGGGAATTATAGAATTCTGTATCAATAGATTCCAAATCTTTAATAGTAAGCCTAGCTTACTATTACTATTACTATTAATAGTAATTTAATTAATAATAATAATAATTAATAATAATATAATAAATAATAATAAATTAATTAATTAATAGTAATTACTATTACTATTAATAGTAATTACTATTAATAGTAAGCTTAGCTTACTATTACTATTACTATTAAAGATTTGGAATCTATTGATACAGAATTCTATAATTCCCTCATCTGGATAAGAGACAACAACATTGAAGAATGTGTCCTGGAAAGGTATGCTGAATGAATTTTGCACTACTGAGTCTGTAGGTGTATGGTTATCTACTCCATTAGCAACTTCGATGGCAGATCTGGTTGTAGTCCTTGCTGAAGTTTCTCTGTCTTCATACATGGCATCACCATTCTGCTGTACTTCTGTGGCTGCTGCTGAAGGGAAATTTGTTACTGTTTCTTGCTCAACCACCAATCCATCTAGCACCACCGTCAGTTCACCAGTTTGGTACTATTCCACTCTTGTTTTCCAAGGAGAGTTTTAATTGTTCTTTTACTCTTTCCAATTTTCTATTGTGCATTTCTTTTCTTTTTTTTTTATCAGAAAGCTTTTGAAATTTATTTTATTATATCTTAGGGCCAACATTTTCCCCATGGAAAAATTTTTATTTTTTTATAGTGTGATTTCAGAGAAAATGGGACTTAATAGGTAGATTATCATATTTATAACCTTTCAAGAATATATTTTTTTCTTTTTTTTTTTAAGATTTAAACAAATACTTTATTAACTTCTGTTTTACATCATTCATTTCCGCCAGATTTTGAGTTACAATCATTTTCCCCCCATTATTCCCCTACCCAACCTCCCAGAATAGCAGTCCCACAAGATATCGCTTCCTCCAATCTGCTCTCTCCCATACCTTCTCCCATACCCCCATCGACTTTTCCATTAGAGGAAGATGAATCTTTGTGTCCCAATGCCTGCACATCTTATCTCCCAATTATAGGCAAAAGAGTATTAATAATAGTATTTATATATATTTGAAACATTTAATGTTACGACCTCGAATTTCAGATCCATTTCCTTCCTCCCTTGTCACCCATTCCCTCTTGGGATATAAGTAATTCAGTATATGTTGTACATGTCTAGCTATGCAAAACATTATCATGGTAGATATATTGTACAAGGCTGCTTATAATTCCCTCCCACTCATCCCACCCCCCACCTGGTCCATTCCCTACATGATCCTGTCCCTCTTCTATAGTGGGTACTTCCAACCTCCCCTCACCCCAAGGATGCCCTCCCATCCATCATCCCTCCTCTCATCCCCCTTCCCCCTATCCTGCTGCAGGTTGAGATATCCCATTTAGTATGTATGTCATTTTCTCCCTGAACCAAATTCAATGTGAATGTGGTTTTGCCTTTTTAGCCTTCCTTATTCTCCCCCTCCTTTGCAACCACTTCCCCTTGCTTCTTCTACATGGGATAGTTTACCCTACCCTGTCTCTCCCCATCTCCTCTTGCCACTTTCCTCTCTCACCTCATAATTTCATCCCTTGAGTATTCTCCCTTCCCAACACATTCAAGCTATGCCCTCTATCCATATATAACTGTAACCATATACACACACATTCACATATGTATTCATATGACCACACACCCTTCTTCCATTATTTTCATAGTGAGAAAGATTTCATCAGTCACAGTTATTGCTTTTCCATATAGGAATGTAAATAGTTCAACTTTGATAAGTTCCTTTTGATTTCTTTTTCCTGATTACCTTCTCAGGCATCTCTTCCTTCTTGTGTCTGGGTGTCAAATTTTCTATTCAATTCTGGTTTTTTCCTCAAGAATGCTTGAAAGTCCTCTATTCCACTGAATGACCATATTTTCCCCTGAAACAAAATACTCAGTTTTGCTGGGTAGGTGACCCTTGGGTTCATTCCCAGCTCTTTTGCCCTCTGGAATATCATATTCCATGCCCTTCGATCCCTCAGTGTAGAAGCTGCCAGGTCCTGGGCTATTCTGATTCTGTTTCCACAATATTGAAATTGTTTCTTCCTGGCTGCTTGTAGTATTTTCTCCTTGATCTGGGGATTCTGGAAACTGGCTATAATATTCCTGGGAGTTTTCTTTTTGGGATCTTTTTCAGGAGGTGATCTGTGGATTCTTTCAACCTCTATTTTGCCCTCTGGATCTAAAACATCAGGGCAGTTTTCCTTGAGAATTTCTTGAAGGGTGATTTCTAGGTTCTTTCCTTGATCATGGCTTTCAGGTAGTCCAATAATTTTTAAATTGTCTCTCCTGGATCTATTCTCCAGGTCAGTGGTTTTTCCCATGAGATATTTCACATTGCCTTCTAATCTTTCGTTTGTTTGGATCTGCTTAACAGCATCTTGATTTCTCATAAAGTCACTAGTTTCCATTTGCTCCAGTCTAACTCTGAAGGAATGAATCTCCTCAGTGAACTTTTGAGATTCTTTTTCCATCTGGCAAATTTGACTTTTTAAGGCATTCTTCTCCTCATTGCCCTTTTGGGCCTCCTTTGCCATTTGAGCTAGTCTATTTTTTAAGGTGTTGTTTTCCTCAGTCAGGCTGTTGACCCTCATTTCATACTTTTCCTGCATCCTTCTCATTTCTCTTTCCAAATTTTCCTCCACTTCTCTTATTTGATTTTTAAAGTCCTTCTTAAGGTCCTCTATGGCCTGCAACCCGCTCATGTTTTCCCCTGGGGCTTTTGGAGCAGGACTTCTGACCTCACAGTCCTTTTTCCGCTCTATGCCCCCAAAATAGGAGTCTAGGGTTGCATTTTTCTGTTTCTTTTGCCTTGGCATGTTGCCACTTAATTGCTTGACTTTTGGGCTTGTTGCCACACTATGGCTTTAAGGCCAGATAGAGGAATTTTCGTCCCGAACGTGTGGGGGGCAACTTCCGTTTCTGGCAAGCTATAAACCCACCCACAACTTCCACCCTAGATCACAATCCAGATCCAGGGAGGTTAAAGCAAGAGCGATTACCCCCCAAGACTGATCGCTGGATCTCCCCACGATTTGTAGGCTGGGAGCCGGAAATGCCTCTGAAAACTACAAAATGGCGTGTCTCCTCAGTGGCTTCTAGCCCCCAGGGAGGGAGCTGACGCATTCCCCAAATACAGGTCCCAAAGTCCATAGGACACTAACCTCTTACTTTGTCCTAGGCAAGTCTATGTTGATAATTCTGGGGTCGCCACAGTTCCTGGTGTTCTGGGGTTCCTCCAGCCGGCTGCTGGCCCTGCCGCCCTGGGGCTAAAACCTCGGCTCACGTGGACCTGGGCTCGGCTCGGCTCCTGAGCTCTGCGCTCTGCGCGCTGCCGGCTCCCAGACCGCTGCGCTGGTCCTTCCTGCAGGGTGCTGGGCTGTCCTCAGCGGGAGGTTAGCTTCTCTGTGTCGTTCTGTGGGTGCTGGGGCTCCAGAAGATTTTCAGAGTCCTTTTTTACATAGTTTGTGGAGAATCTGGGGGCAGAGAGGCTTGGAAGAGCTGTTTCTACTCCGCCATCTTGGCTCCGCCCCCCCTCTATTGTGCATTTCAAGAGCTTGTCTCAAGTCTACTGTTGCTCTTCCTAATAATGCATCTGCTTTTAAAGTGTGATGACTCCACACTCTAAATGCCAATGTGGTCTGTGGTGTCACGTGCATGGTTAATTGTTCATCCCACTTTGGATTAGAAGAACTACTAGATTTTGCTGTTTTCTTAATTTCTCCATCTACAGATAATTCTGCATAGATAGCTGTTCCAAACCAGTTCTTTTTTCTTTTCAGTTTGGCACTAGAAACAGTCACCTGAAGTTGCGATCTTCCATTGTGGTTATTACTAGTATGGGACCATGGTGAAGCTGTGGCCATTTCCTAGTATTCATTTTTAGCCAAAATTTCTGGGGTGCAACTAAAGTAGTCCTCAGGGGAGAAATCATATCCCTAAGGAAATGTGCAAGCTTTTGAAGTATACTTGAATGCCCATGGTCACATAGTAAGTACTGGAGGTAGAATTCAAACCCAGGTCTCTCCTGACTCCAAATCCAGTGCTCTTTCCACTATACCATGCTGCCTCTCAAGGCTCGCAGCCAGTCCACCTCCCTCGCCTGCCTGCTTGCCTGCCTAGAAGGTGGTGGTGGTGGCGGCGGCACCTCCTCTCCCTTCAGTAGCCGGCGGCGGGTTTCCTCACCCCTCGGAGCCGAGTATTGCCATCTCCCAGCGGCAGCCGCCCCGGCGTCGGCCCCCAAGAGGTGCAGGCCGCCTGCAGCCACACGGACCCACGAGCAGGGGAGACCACAGGCTCCGGGGCCCTCTTCCCCCCCACCCCAGCCCTCAACCCTGAACCGCACCAAGGCCTCATTTTTACAATATGTAAAGATAATTTTCCTAAGTTAACACAGTCTTTTACAAGTGTAAGCAGTTGCCTTGTGGGTAATTGAAATTCTTTAACTCATTACAGGTGATTTGCAAGATAGCCTTCTTGGAGGCTTGTCACTTTACTATAAAGAACTATTAACCAAATCATTTTTTTTAGGTCTCCTGAATATATACAAAATTTATTAAATATGAGAATATTTAATGTAAATAGCTGGTGTTTTATATTCCAAAGATACTTACATTCTGAAATTTGTTAATGCTATTCTGCATATGAATTATTTTTTTCAAATGCTTTATTAACTTATGTTTTACTTCATTCATTTCCACCAGTTCTTGTGTTACAAATTTTCTACCCCTATTTCCCCTACCCACCTATCCAAAATAGCAGTCCCCCAGGATATCCCCTCCTCTTATTTCCCAATTTCATGTAAAATAGTATTGATGATAATATATATATATATATTCAAACATTTGGTTTTAAAACTTTGAATTCCAAATTCATTCCCTTCCTCCCTTGCCACTCACCCTTACTGGGAAGATAAGCAATTCAATATAGGTTGTACATGTGTAGCTAATGTAAAACATTACCACAGTAGATATATTGTAGAAGACTGATTATATTTCTCTCCCTCCTATCCCACCTCCCATTTGCTCTATTCTCTACTTTGGTCTTTCCACTTTTCAAAAGTGTGTGCTTCTTCTTTCCCTCCCAGCCTGTCCTCCCTTCCATCATCCACCCTTTCATCCCCTTCCCCCCTACTGTCCTATAGGGTGAGATACCCTATTTAGTGTGTATGTCATTCCTTCCCTGAGCCAAATTCAATGATTATAAGGTTGACCCACTCCCTTATGCCTTCCTGTTCTTCCCCTTCTTTGTTGTACCCATTTTCCCTTGCCTCTTCTATATGAGATAGTTTGCCCCTTCTGTCTCTCCCCGTCTCCTCTCATTATATTCCTCTCTCACCTCTTAATTTCACCTTTTAAGTATCATACCTTCCTATTAAATTGGTCCTGTGCCCTCTCTATGTATACCTGTAAACATATATATATGTATATATATATATATATATATATATATATATATATATACACACACACACATTCACATAAGTATTCTTATGCCTATATACCCTTCTATAAAGACTATATATATATATATATATACACACACATTCACATAAGTATTCTTATGCCTATATACCCTTCTATAAAGACTATATATATATATATATATAATATATATATATATAGAAACACACACATATTTATATTCCTTTAAATTATGTTAATACTGAGAAAAGTTTTATCAGTTACAATTATATTCTCCATGTAGGATTGTAAATAGTTCAGCTTTGATAAGTTCCTTATGATTTCTTTTCCCTTTTTACCTTCTCATGCTTCTCTTGTTTCTTGTATCTGAATTTCAGATTTTCTATTCAACTCTGGTATTTTCTTCAAGAATATTTGAAAGTCCTCTAATACACTGAATGACCAAATTTTCCCCTGAAACATGATGCTCAGTTTTGCTGGGTAGGTGATTCTTGGTTTTAATCCCAGCTCCTTTGCCCTTTGGAATATCACATTCTAGGCACTTCTATACATTAGTGTAGAAGCTGCCAGATCCTGTTTTGTCCTGAATGTGTTTCCACAATATTTAAATTATTTCTTCCTGGCTGCTTCTAATATTCTCTCCTTAATCTGGGAGTTCCAGAACCTGGCTATAATATTTCTAGGAGTTTTCTTTTTGGGATCTTTTTCAGGAAGTGATTGGTGGATTCTTTCAACCTCTATTTTGCCTTCTGGTTCTAAAACTTCAGTGCAGATTTCCTTCAGGATTTCTTGAAGGATGATTTCTAGGTTCTTTCTTAGATCATGGCTTTCAGGTAGCACAATAATTTTTAAATTAGCTCTCCTGGATATATTTTCCAGGTCAGAGGTTTTTCCTGTGAGATATTTCACATTGCCTTCTATTCTTTCATTTGTTTGGATGTGTTTAACAGCATCTTGAGTTCTCAAAAAGTCACTAGCTTCCCTTTGCTCCATTCTAAATCTGAAGGAAAGGTTCTCCTCAGTGAGCTTTTGATATTCTTTTTCTATCTGGCAAATTTGTCTTTTTGAGGTGTTCTTCTCCTCATTGCATTTTTGAGCCTCTTTTGCCATTTGAGTTAGTCTATTTTAAGGTGTTATATTCCTAAGTCAGGCTTCTGACTCTCCTTTAATAATTTTCTTGCATCATTTTCATTTCTCCTCCCAATTTTTTCCCACTTCTCTTATCTGCTTCTTAAGGTCCTCTATGGCCTATAGCCAGCTTGTATTTTTCTTGGAAGCTTTTGGTACAGTAGTCTGACTGCACTGTCTTCCTCCTGTTCCAGGTTTTGATCCTTTTTGTCCCCAAAATAGCAGTCTAATATTGAATTTTTCTGTATGTTTTGTTTTCTTTTCCTGGGCCTGTTGCTACTTAATCACTGGACCCTTGGGATTTTTGCCACAGTAGGACTCTGCCAACAGACAGGAGAACTTCTGTACCAAACACTGGGTTTTTCTCAGTTGCCACAGGCATTAGCTGGGTGCCCTCTCTGAAGCCTCCACATGCTCTGGCAAGCTGGTCAGACACTCAATGACCTCCATACCAGACTGAAATCCAGATCCAAGAAGGTTAAAGCAAGAGCGATTGCCCCCCAGACTGTTTGCCCAGTCCCCCTACATTCCACAGGCCAGGATTTAAAGCCGCAATGTGGCTCTGGCTATGCCTAAGTGTCCCAGTGGCTTCTCACCCTATGGGCAAAAGCCAATACTCTCCCCACTACTGGTCCCAAAGTCCACAGTGCACTGTCCTCTCACTTTGTCCTTCACATCTATGTGTTGATAATTCTGGAAACAGCCATAGCTGCTCATGTTCTGGAGTTCCTCCAGCTGGCTATTGGTCAGGCTGCCCTGGGGCTAAAACCTCTGGCTCACAGGGGCCTGGACTTGGCTCCAAGAGTGCTGTGCTGGCCCCTCCCTGCCAGGCTCCCGGGCTGTCTTCAGTTGGAGGTTAGCTTCTCAGTGTCATTTTGTGGGTTCTGTAGCTCCAATGTTTATTCAGAGTCACCTTTTACATGGATTGGTGAAGGTGAAAGCTGGAGTTGCATCAAAGTCCTGTTTCTACTCAGCCATCTTATCTGCATATGAATTATTGAAAATTAAATATATGCACATATAACATTATTTATAAATAATATAAAGCTGAAAAATAGTTAAATAGATAATTTTTTTAAAAGGAACTCATTTGAAACACAAGAATTATAGGCTTGCATTTTAAGGAGGTTATCTCCTGGGCAAATATTGTATCAATTTTAAAACATTTTTGAAGTGTATCCATTTTATATTATATATTAAGTCATGTAGCAGAACTCTGAACTTTAGAATTTAATAAGTAGGGAACAGATGCTTTTTTTCATTGCCTGAAGATTTAGATTTATGGAAACGAGTTCATCCTGAGTTCTTCAAGAATAGATATCGTTTCATTCTTCATCCTTGTATCCCCAGTGCATTGTAGCACAGTGCCTGATTCTGGTGCTTAATAACTGTTTGCTGACTTATTAATTCATTGGTAGAAACTGAAAAAAAAATCTGGCTTTTTGTCCCTGGCTAAAGCTATGCCAATTAAAAATTTAACCTTTTTATTGTCACTTTTGAGCTGAAGAATATCATCAGTTAAAGTCTTTCCAACACTATGTGACCAACCAACAAATTAGTACTAGCTCACATTTTCTAATATTTTAAGCTTTGTAAACACTATTCATCTCACTTTAAATAAATTGAACTGTCAGTATAACCACTTTCTTAGATTACCATATTTACTAACCCCTCTGACTACACAGAAAGCCTGAATTAGACTATGATGAATCATAAATCTGAACTCTCCTTCCCCTTGCCTTCTAGTAGAAACGTGCAGTAAGCAAAATGGTATTAACCTAGGTACTGAGCTTTCCCTTCTTCACCATTACCTACCTGGCTGATTTCCTAGACTTCATGATCTCCACAAGCTCAAAGTGCCCCAAGATGAAATCAACTCTGAAACTCTCACCAACTTAGTACCTCACCTGAGGCCCATTCCTACTTTCTGATTGAAGAGGGTGGAAGATAGATACTGGAGATCTTCTCCCTTTAAATCTACCATTTAAGTAGGGCTCCAAGAGAATTCACCCCACTGCCTACTTAATTGCTTTCCTAGACTTCATGATTTACAGAAACATCATTATGCAAGATAAGTTCAGCTCAAACCCTCACCTTCCTACCTCCTTGGCTGCAGTAATTAATAGCCTGGTGCCATGCAATGTGTTTCCTCTTCCTTTCACCTGCTTTCATTTTAGACTTATTTTATGTGTGGCTTTGCCCAATAGATTGTGAGCATCTTGAGGGCAGGTACTGTCATGACTTTCATTGTTATCCTCAGGACTGAGCATAGTGCCTAGCATGTAGTAGATATTTAAAACATACTTACTGACTTAGGGTGACTCATTGTCACTGCTACCTAGTTCTCTTAGACCCTTGCAGTTCTAGGTCATCTATTTCTGCTCACTTACCGCACAGATATTTAGTAAAAGGAGAAAGTAGACATTGTTCTGGGGGCACAAAGAGAAGAAATTTAAATAATTCCTATTCTCAAGGACTTTTGTATAAACTTAAGGTGATGTTCTAAAAGGTTACCCTATTCCCATTAAATCTATTATTTTTAAAAATTAAATCAACAGTGGACTTCTGTTGATTAATCATTGTTATGTAAGAACATTTCCCTCCCTCCCCCCACCTCAAAACTGGTAGAAATTTACCAAATTAAATGAAATAATTAAAATAAGGCAATGGAAGGAAAATCCTTACAAGGAAATCATAGAAAAAAAAATAATGAAGAGATTGAAAACATAGGCAAGTAAAGAAAAGCTCCCACACAATGAAGAAATATTACTGGGTAAAAGAATCTGAGAATAACTTCACCAACAGATTGGTATATAATTTGCAATTGGAACAACTAGAACTATATAAAAGAAAACATATGCATAAGAACCCCAGGAGTGATTAAATGTGTACTAAATGTTGTTTGTCCTTCATTTTTGAAGAGGACCAATGACATCAGGAGGGTGAGTTCTTGACTTGCAAGTGAACTGAGTTGAAAAACAAGATAAGGAATGATTATTAAGATTTTTCTTAAAAAAAAAAGAATCTTTGATTAAGAATTTGAGAAAGCTTAAGAATTCTGAGGATTATCTTGGGGTGGGGAAGAGAACTGACAAGACAGAAACAAAAAGTACAATGCTAAAACAAGGATTATTCAAGTAAAGATAAAAGAGCAAATTTTAAAGCACACTATTAAAAATATTCGACTTGGAAGATAAGGCTCAACAAAACCATCTATAAGAAGGTTGAAGACCATCATGAAAATAAAATGCCAAGAATTCTAATAATAATAGCACAATCAAATTATTATTAATTGCCAACAAAAAAGGAAAAGAAAAATTAGAATATGATAAATTGAAAAGCAAAGGAATTTATCTTACGTACAAGAAAAATTATTCAGAAAGATGGAACATATCTATAAAGAGGGGAAAATGAGTAAAATTGATTCCTTTCAAACAGAGCTTTTCAGAAAACCAAAGTTGGAAATAATTTTTGAAATGGAAATAGAGGTGTCAAAACAAATGTAAGAAAACTAAATGACTTGGACTGGTTAAATGATGATCCAGTACTCAGATACTAAAAAGGAGAGACAAGACTATTTTCCCTCAGGAATCTTACTGTGTTTAAGAGATAGTGAATAAACAAAGACAGACAACCCCTGCACTTTAATGTTCAAAAAGAAGGAAGGAAAAGTTAGATGTAAGAAAGATCTATTGTCACAGTATATAACTGAAGGAAAAGTAAATTTAACAATTAAATCATGAAAGTTAATGGAATTAACTCACCCATAAAAAGAAAGAGCATGACAAAAATTGATTAAAAATTCCAGTATTATCTGTATTTTCAAAATACACCAAAAATTTTTTTTCCATTTTATTTGTAATTTATGGAATAAAACAAACACTTCCATGGCATAGGGCAATAAAAGAAGATCATATATATATATATATATATATATTTATTTTTTTAGCATTCTACTTTATTTATTTATTTTTTTTTTCGATCTTTAAACAAATACTTTATTAACTTCTGTTTTACATCATTCATTTCCGCCAGATTTTGAGTTACAATCATTTTCCCCCCATTATTCCCCTACCCAACCTCCCAGAATAGCAGTCCCACAAGATATCGCTTCCTCCAATCTGCTCTCTCCCATACCTTCTCCCATACCCCCATCGACTTTTCCATTAGAGGAAGATGAATTTTTTTGTGTCCCAATGCCTGCACATCTTATCTCCCAATTATAGGCAAAAGAAGATCATATATTAAGCTTTAAATCTTCTGTGTGTAACTTGCTATTCTTTTCAATTATACAACAAAATTATCATGTACATTTCTTTTTTCTCTTTTTTCTCTTCTCTGTTCCCCCAGTCTAGAGATGGCTACCATTAGACATAAATGGTAGTGTTGCGTGTGTGTGTGTTTGTGTGCGTGTGTGTGGGTATGCATGTGTGTAGTTACAGTAATAGTAATAGTTATAGTTATAGTTACTATATACATAAGTCTATTTATCAGTTCTTTCTCAATGCATATAGAGTCTTTCTGTATATATTCTTTAGAGTTAATAGGGGTATTTATAATAGAAAAAATAATTATTTGTTCAAAGTTGTCCTTAATACAATATTCTATTACTGTATACAATGTTTTCTTGGTTCTATTCAGTGAGGAGTGAAAATTCATTTCATGTTAATCTTTCCATGTTTTTTTTTCTTCTCTGAAATCATTGAGCTCACCATTTTTAATTTTTTTTTTGCTTTTTGGAGGGCGACTGGGGATAAGTAACTTGCCCAAGGTTACACAGCTAGGTATTTGTTTGTGCATTAAGTGTCTGAGGCCTGATCTGAACTCAGGGCCTTCTGATTCCAGGGCCAGCGCTCTATTCATTGAGCCACCTAGCCACCCCCAGCTCACCATTTCTTATAGCATATTAGTATTCTATCACAATAATATACTACAGTTTGTTCAGTCATTCCTGAAATTATGGGTGTCCAGTTCTTTGTCATCAAAAAGTGAAATGCTATAAATGTGTTAGAATATATAGGTTCTTTTCCATTTTCCCTAAGCCTTTTTGGAACTCAATCAAGTAGTGGTATTCCTGGGTCAAAGGGAACAATAGTTTAGTAACAGGAAACTTTCAGAGAAAGAAATTAAAGATATCTATAAGCATATGAAGAAATCCTCTAAATCACTATTAATTAGAGAAATGCAAATCAAAACAACTCTGAGATACCACATCCCTCCAGTCAGATTGGCTAAGATGACAAAACAAGAAAGTGACAAATGCTGGAGAGGATGTGAACAAATTGGAACACTAATACATTGCTGGTGGAGTTGTGAACTTATCCAACCATTCTGAAGAGCAATCTGGAATTATGCCCAAAGGATTATAAATAATTTCATACCCTTTGACCCAACAATACCACTTCTAGGGTTATATCCCAAAGAGATCATAGAAGTGGGAGGAAGACCCATATGTACAAAAATATTTTTAGCAGCCCTTTTTGTGGTTGCAAAGAATTGGAAACTAAAAGGGTGCCCATCAATTGGGGAATGGCTAAACAAGTTGTGGTATATGAATGTAATGGAATTTTATTGTGGTATAAGAAATGAGGAGATGACAGATTTCATAATTACCTGGAGAGACTTATACAAACTGATGCTGAGGGAAAAGAGTAGAATCAGAAGAAATTTGTATACAATCACAGACATACCATATCTGTGATGACCAACTATGACAGACTGGACTCTTTTCAGCAATGCAGTGATATAAGTTAATCCCGAATGACTCAAGAAAGTGAGAAATGTGCCATCCAGAGATATAACTAGAAAGAACTGAGCCTGAATCCTGATGGAAGCAAACTAAATGATCTTGTTCTTTTCATTGTTTGGTTTTATTTCTTCCTTACCATCTTTCATCCCACCTAGTACAATATGCCTTTGTAATTGGAATAGTGTCTAATATGAATGCATTTGCAGACCCTATACTGTACTATATGCTGTCATGAGGGGAGCGGGAGGGAAGTAAAGGAAATTTGAAAATCAAGGAACTATGGAATTGAATCTTGTTAACTGAAACTAAACTAATAAATTATTAAAAAATTAAAAAAACAATAATAACAATAAATAGCATTTACATAGCACTTTATGACTTGCAAATGCTTAACATTAACTTTCAATTTAATAATAACTCGCAGATGTATGTTAATTATATATTGGTTAAGATATATAAAGAATACTTTCCTAACAACCGAGATGTGAGGTTTGTAGTACAAGTGTTAATTTCCCTGTTTTATAGGTGCTGATACTGAAGCACAGATAGGTTCTATGGTTCCATCAATAAAAAGTCACTCACAACTAGTGACTTCCTCAAACTTTAGTTTGAGCAGATAATTTAATACTTAGGAACTCTGAGCATTTAACTTTCTGGCAATAGTGTTGATTTTAATGTAAAATAAATACTGAAAATGCTACCTATATAGTATGTGTCAATTTTGACTTTTAAATAGTCAGTATGAATAAAGATTGGCTAGAAGTCCATTGAATCAGACAGTCTGCCTTCTGAGAAAACCTAAATAACATGCTAAAATTTTTTCATAGTACTTTTCCAAAACCTTACTTTTTTGCATTTTTATATATCAAATATGCACATGCACAATATATGGATAAAATATACCCACTAGTTAGACTGAATTCTGTTTTTAAAAATTGATGGTATTCAGTCAAAAAAACCTTGATATCCTGGGGAAGAGGGAGTCCCTGTGTTATACCAAATGATATTTTTTATACTTTTCCATTTTTAACTAATTGTTTTTTTCATATAAAAATAGCCATATTTTTTCCTTACCATTTTGATCAGCCAGTTTATTTAGATAAACAACTTTTGAATTTAGTTTAAAATAACAATCAAACCACTTGCTCAAAGACCAGTTTAACATTTTGATACATCCTTGAGAAAATAAAATAAATATTTAAGGAAGCATCTGAAACTTCAAGACAAAGGAAGGAGAATTGTATTAGAAGTACCATTGTGGTTTATTTATAGTGAAAATGCTTTTAGTATTTTTTTTTTGCTTTTTTTTTGGAGGGCAGTTGGGGTTAAGTGGCTTGCCCAAGGTCACCTGGCTAGGTTTTTGTTTGTGTGGTTGGGTGTCTGGGGCCGGATCCGAACTCGGGTTCTTCTGACTCCAGGGCCGACGCTCTACTTGCTGTGCCACCTAGCCACCCCTGAAAATGCTTTTAATATTTAATCTTCTTTTATTGTTTAAGGCCAGAATATATTTGTTAAACATAACTTTCAATTCTATTCCAGTAGAGAATTTTCTCTTCAAATGATATCTAGACATTCAATCATAGAATTTAGTCATGGAATCAATCAATCAAGGGCATTAGACTAGTGCAGAGAAATCCTTAAAAACCATTGGATAAAATCAAGTATTGCTGCATAGGGGGGCATATTTGGATCGAATAAAGAAACTTAGTCATGTCTTGTGGGTCTTCTATAAAATATCATGTCTGTTGGGAAGCCAAAATTCCAATATCTGACCAGTGAGTGGTGAAAGCAGGAAATAGCTTGGAGAGGAGAGAAAGCTTCTATTTCTTTGCTCTCCTTTTGACCAGTATGTAACCTGGTGAACTTCAGAGGGTCAGAAAATGTGGGCATCTCAACAATATCCTAACAGTGTCCCCCAGTAGTGACTGGTGGCAGCGTCTGTATCAGGGAGCTAAGAATTCATGACATATTGAAGAAAAATAGCATTAGTGCCTTCAGTAAGGATCACAACAGAAAGCTATACTATACATAAGGAGAACATGTTTTCCAGTCATGTCTGACTCTTTGTGATCCCATATGGAGTTTTCTGGGAAAGAAAGTGGTTTGCCATTTCCTTCTCTTGTGGATTAAGGCAAACAGAGGTTAAGTGACTTATTTAGAGTCACAGAGTTATCAAGTATCTAGGGCCAGATTTGAACTTAGGTCTTCCTGACTTCAGGCTGAGCTACCTAGCTGCCTCAAGCCAAATCTCAAACTCTCCCAGTGTCATTGGATTTGTATAAACAGTATCTATTAAATTAAACTATGTGTCTTATATAAATTTTGATGTTGTATTTACATAATTTCATAACTCCCAGGAGGTAATTTCAATGGAGGGGAATGAATACAAGTTACTGATTATTTGGCATTTCAAGGTCAAGAAAACAACTGATTAATTGAATGATCTGGTCACTTTTTGACTGCTTACATTTGGTATGAATGTTATTATCAGAATGTGAATTCTTGTATTTAAAAGTAAAGAATTGTATATGGATTCTTCATAAAAAATTATATTATGGAGATAAAAAAATTCAACTGGAAGGAGAGAGAGGATTCTTGGAAGATGGCAGAGAGGGTCAGGAAATTCCAAGCTCTCAAGATTTTCCCCCACAACAGTTAAAATAACACTTTAGGATGAACAAATTGTGGGTGGAGATAAATAAAAATAGGAGCACAACAGGGGTCTTCCTAGTACAATTTGAGAAGATTAGTAGAAAAATCCCAGAATGATGTTTAGCCAGGGTGAATAGTAAGCACTTCCAGGTTAGGTGCCCTTTTAACAAGAAGTGACAAGCCTCTTAAACAACAAGTGGCAAGTCCTGGAGTTAGTTGGTTTGAGAGGCTGCCTTGGCCCAGCCACTGGAAAAAATAAACTGGAAGAACAAAAGTTCATGAATATTAAGGGAAGCAAATTTTTAAAAAGTGAAGGAAGGCATACCAGCAGCACTAGATTTCTAAATGTATTGCAAAATAGTAATCATGAGAGCAGTTTGGCAGTGACTAAGAAATAAAGTGATATATCATGTGGAATAGAATGTGAAATAGTTATACAATCCATAGTAATTGAGTGTTTGATAAATAAAAAGATCCTGGCATTCATGGGAAGAGCTCACTATTTGACAAAAAAATGACTGGGAAAACTGGAAAACAGCTTGCTAGAAACTAGGCATATACTAATATCTCTCATCATATACCATTATGAGGTGAAAATGCTATGTGATTTATACATAAAAGATGATATCATAAGCAAATTAGTGGAATGTGAAAAAAAAATTACTTGTCAGGTCTACAGATAGTGAAAGAGATTATGGCCAAATAGCAGCTAAAGTGTATCACAGGAAATATAATGGATAATTTGATTACATGGAATTAAAAAGGCTTTGCACAAATAAAAACACTGTAGCTACTGGGAAAGTAATTTACAACTATATACATACATACATACATACATATATATATATATATATATATATATATATATACATATATATATATATATATATATATTTTTTTTTTTTTCCTGGTAAAGACCTTATTTCTCGGGGGTGGTGTCAAGATGGCATAACAGAAGCAGTAACTTTTTTAAGCTCCTTGGTGAATCCCATCACTAAACATTAAAAAGGGAATCTGAACAGATTTTGGTGTGACAGAATCAACTGGGAGACAGAGTGTGGCAGAATCCAGTCCAGGAAAGTGCCCATGTGGGTCAGGGAAGGGGGAGCACAGAGCATGTCGGCGATGCCCCAGCCTGAACTAGAGAGCAGACTACAACTGAGAGAGAATGAGCCCTAGCCAACAGAATCACCCACCCCAAGGGCAATTCACAGCCATCTCACCTGTGTCTCAACACAGGACATGAATATTCCTCAGAGCTAGGTAAGAGAAAGGGCAGGGACCAGAACAGAGACAGCAGCTTCTCCTGGGGCTATCAGCCCACAGCCTAGCAATTGAAAAAAAATTACATGCTGGATTATCCAGGGGCCAGGATGGCAAACTACACTTGAGTTGCTCTGATTCCCCCTCCCTGACACAGAAAACACTGAGATAAATGTCCCACCCAGAGTGAAATGCTGAAATAGTGGAAACAGCCTCAGGCTTAGGAGTCATTGAGAAAGGGTGTAACTGGGACAGTAAAGAGTCTGAAGAGAAGGGGAGCAAGGATGCCAACAAGCCTTACCTCACCTGACCAGCAAAAGCCTGTGTGAGCTGAAATCAAGGGGTATAGAGGCAGAAATCTGAAGCAGCCAAAACTCCCCCTCTCCCACAGATTACTATGTGAACCTCAGGGTAACTCAGGGGAAACACTGAGAGTCCTGGCCTTGGCCTCAATCTAGACACCCAGAGGCTACAGCACACAAAGCCAACAACAAGGCAACTACCTCCCAGCTTGAGAAGCTTGGGTCAGAGCCCTCTGTACCCAAGGAGCAGAAATATACTTTAAAGAACAGGAAATAGGCGATTACAATGGGCCAGAAGCAATGTACAAAGGCAAGAACAAAAACAATAAAATCCTATTATTCTGAATGAGAAGAATCACTTTCAGGAGATAAGATGGACTCTGTGGCCATACCTGAGACCACAGATGAAAATATGAACTGGTCTCAAGCCCAAAAAACATTCTTGGAGGAGCTCAAGAAATATTTTAAAAGCCAAATTAGGGAGGTAGAAGATAAATTTAAATCTACAGTGACCAAATTAGAAAAAAAGTCTCACTGAAGAAAACAAATCCTTAAAAATTAAAGTTTGTGAAGTAATTGGAGAAAATACCTCCCAAATAAAGGACCTTCAAGAAGTAACTGAAGAAAATAATTCACTAAAAAATAGAATCAGTCAAATCAAAGCTCAGGATACTATGATGCACCAAGAGTCAATCAAACAAAACATAAAGGTTGAAAAATTAGAAGGAAGTGTAAAATATCTCACTGCAAAAACAACTGTCCTGCAGAACAGATCCAGGAGCGATAACTTAAGAATTATTGGTCTACTGGAAAGCCATGATGAAAAAAGCAGCATCCTCCAAGAGATTGTCAAAGAAAACTGTCCTGAAGTTCTGGAATCAGAAGGTAAAATATTTATTGAAAGAATTCACTGATCTCCTCCTGAAAGAGAACCCAAACTGAAAACTACAAGAAATATAGTAGCCAAATTCCAGAATTAGAAGATTAAAGGGAAAATATTGCAAGCAGCCAAAAAGAAATAATTCAAATACAGTGGAACTACAGTCATGATTACACATGACCTAGCAGCTTCCACATTAAAAGATCAGATGGGGAGGTGGCTAGGTGGTGCAGTGAGTAAGAGTGCTTGGCCCAGAGTCAGGAGGACCCGGGAATGGTACCAGCCTCAGAAAATTAGCACCGACACATAAAAGAACAACTAGCTGTGTAACGTTGAGCAAGTTACTTTTTAAAGCAAGTTACCCGAATTGCTTTAAAAAAAAAAGATCAGAGGGATTGGAATTTGATATTTTGTAAGGCAAAAGAGCTAGGACTGCAACCAAGGATCAACTATCCAGCAAAACTGAACATAATCTTTCAGGCAAAGAGATGGTGAAATGAAATAAGGGACTTCAGAGTTCCCTGATGAAAAAGCCAGAGCTCAATGGAAAATTTCATCTCCAATTACAAGACTCAAGAAAGACATAAAAAGGCAAACAAGGAAAACTCACACTCACACATACACACATGCACATAATTTGGGATTCAATAAGAGCAGACTGTTTACATCCCTATATGAGAAACTGATAATACTCAATATTGAAATTTATATGATTATCATGACCTTTAAAAGGGATATACATAGATAGAGGGTGTGGGTAAAAATGGACTAATCTGATGATAAAAAGAAAAAACCTTATTAAAGGGTTCAAAAGGACTGTAATAGGATAAAAGGAAAGGATGGGGGAGAAAAAGGTAAATTATGCCAACAAAGAGGCATAAAAACATACTATAGTAGAGGGAAAGGCTGGGTTTTGTGTGTGTGTGTGTGTGTGTGTGTGTGTGTGTGCATTACGTGTCTGAGGCCAGATCTGACCTCAGGTCCTTCTGACTCCAGGGCCGGCACTCTACTCACTGTGCCACCTAGCTGCCCCTTAAGTTTAAGATTCTAATGTGAAAAGACACATAAACTCATTAAATAGAGGTAAAGGAGGGAGGGAGAGAAGCACTGTATGGAATTTACTCTCATTGGTTTGGGGTCAAAGGGGGAATAACATACTCTGATAAATATAAAAATCTATTGTGTCCTATAAGCAGTAGGAGGGTAAGGGGGGATTAGAAGGCTAGGAAATAGTAATAAGGGGAGAGAGTAGGTAAAGAAAGGGGGTCACAGGGAGGGAACACTGAGGGAGGTGGTGATCAAAAGGAAAACCCTTAAGGAGGGGAAGGGAGATAGAGAGACTCAGCAGTCAATGACTTATGGAAATCTATAGTTTGATAAACCCAAAGACTCCAGGTTTTGGGAAAAGGACTCACTGTTTGACAAAAGCTGCTGGGAAAACTGGAATATAGTGTGGCAAAAACTGGGCATAGACCATTATCTAACACCATATACCAAAATCAAGTCTAAATGGGTGCATGATCTATGTATAAAGGTTGATACTGTAAGCAATCTCGGAAAGCAAGGAATAGTTTACCTGTCATATTTGTGGAGAGGGGAAGACTTTATGACCAAACAAGAATTAGAGAGCATTATAAAATGCAAAATGGATAATTTTGATTACAGTAAATTGAAAAGCTTCCATATAAACAAAGTCAATGTAACCAAGATTAGGAGGGAAGTGGAAAACTGGGAAAGAATTTTTATAACCTATGTCTCCAATAAAGGATTAATTTCTAAAATATACAGAGAATTGAGTCAAATCTATAAGAATACATGTCATTCCCCAAATGATAAATGGTCAAAGGATATGAACAGGCAGTTTTCAGAGGAAGAAATTAAAGATATCTATAAGCATATGGGAAAATGCTCTAAGTCTCTATTGATTAGGGAAATGCAAATCAAAACAACTGTGAGGTACCATATCTCACCAGTCAGATTGGCTAAGATGACAAAACAGGAACATGAAAAAGGATGGAGAGAATGTGGAAAAATTGGAACACTAATGCATTGCTGGTGGAGTTGTGAACTGATCCAACCATTTTGGAGAGCTATCTAGAGCTATGCCCAAAGGGTTATAATTAATTTCATACCCTTTTGGCCAGCAACACCACTTCTAGGGCTGTATCCCAAAGATATAATAGAAGTGGGAGGAAAACCCATATGTACAAAAATATTTGTAGCTGCTCTTTTTGTGGCGGCAAAGAATTGGAAATTAAGGTGTTGCCAATCAATTGGGGGATGGCTGAACAAGTTGTAGTATATGAATGTAATGAAATACTACTGTGCTATAAGAAACAAGGAGCAGATGGACTTCATATTTACCTGGAGAGGTTTATATGAACTGATGCTGAGTGAGAAGAGTAGAACCAGGAGAAATTTGTATACAATCACAGACACAACATATGTGTGATGACCAACTATGACAATTGGACTCTTCTCAGGGTTATAAGTCAACCCCAAGAGGCTCATGATGGAGAGAGATGTCTACATCCAGAGAAAGATCTAAAAAGAACTGAGTTTAAATCCAGACTGAAGCAAACTACCTGCTCTTTTTCTTTTACTTGTTTGGTTTTATTTCCTCTTTCCCTTTGTTCATTCCATCTGATACAATCCTTCTTTCTAACCTAATATCTAATATGAAAGTATTTGCATATCCTATACTTGATTATATGTCGCCATGGCGAGGGGGGGGCGGGGGGTAGAGAAAATTTGAAACTCAAGGAATTGTGGAACTGAATCTTGCAAACTAAAAGTAAACAAACAAATTAATAAAGACCAAAAAGTTAAAAAGACCTCATTTCTCAAGTATTTAGGAAACTAAGCCAAATTTATAAAAATAAGAGTCATTCTCCATTGAAAAAGAACAAATATAAAAAAAGTTTTTAAAAGAAAAAATAAAAGCTCTCAATAGTAACATGAAAATGCTATAAATCACTATTGATGGAAAAATGCAAACTAAAAACAATACTAAGATACCATCTAACACTTATCAGATTGGTAAAAAATGACAGGAAAAATATAAATACTGGAGGCCATATAGAAAAATAGTAACACAAACATGCTGTGAAGTTGTAAACTAGCTCAGACATTCTGGAAAACAACTAAGAAACATGGTCAGTAAGCTATAAAAATGTTGATGCCTTTTGACCCAGCAATGCCACTACTAGGTCTGTATCCTAAAGGGATCAAATAAAAGGAAAAAGGCTCATTTGTATAAAAATATTTATTTTAGCTCTTTCTGTACTGGAAATTGAGGGGATACCCATCAGTTGGGGGATGACTATACAGGTTGTGGTACATACCTATGGTGGAATACTATTGTGTTATAAGAAATGGCAAGCAGAATGGTTTTTAAAAAGCTGGGAAAACATATGCAATTGATGAAAAATAAGATGATCAGGAGAACATTATACATAGAAACTACAATATTATCATAATGGTCAACTGTGAAAAATTTAGCTATTCTAATCAATAGAACAATCCAAGACAATTTCAAAAGAGTCATAATGAAAAATAATATCCTCAGAGACAATTGCTGAACTTTGAGTGAATATTGACACATATTTTTCTCCTTTTCTTCCTTCCTTCCTTCCTTCCTTCCTTCCTTCCTTCCTTCCTTCCCTCCATCCTTCCTTCTATCCCTCCTTCCTTCCATCCATCCTTCCTTTCTTTCTTCATGACTAATATTGAAGCATTTTATCTTCTCAGTGGTTTCATGAGGAGCTGACAGTAAATAGAGAATTCCAAAACAAAATTTTAAAAATGATTTTTAATATTAATTAATTAAAAAGAAAAAAATGAGACCAGAGAACAATTTTTACATATACATTTAAGTATACAAATAAAACAATATTTTTTCTCAAAGCTACTTATTCTCTTCTCCATTCCCAAAAATATCATTTTATAACATGTGTGTCATGAGAGTAACATTGTAGCTTATCATGAAATCTATTTTTTTACATCACGCCCTTCATAATAGTCACTCATCTCTGCCAAGAAAACCCAATGGATAGTATTGGCTTACTATAGTCTATGTGGACAAAGAGTTGCATGCAAATGAATGATTAAACCCTACAACAGTAATTAGATTATTTTCCTGGGAAGTGATTCATCAAGCCCAAATTCTGTTCTAACTTCAGAGTATACAGTGGTCATGTATTAATGCCATTAGGTTTGCTCTAGTATTTGATGACTTGAAAGATAGAGTCAAAGTCATAGAAATAAAGACAGAGAAAGAGAGAGAGAAAAGAAATTACTATTTTTAAAAAAAAAGAGACTGCAGAAGTCACAATGAATAGAAAGGAAAGGAAAAATATATAAGAAATGATGGATGTGTATCTAGTTATATAATTCCCAACCTATAAATTTACTAAGATAAGTGAGTATGTTAAAAAAAAAAAAACAACACTTGAATTGCCAGAACAATTGATAAATAACTAGAATGACCCAGGTTTAGAAAGACTAATTACCATGCTAAAATATATTTACATAAAGGAAAATTCCAGAATTAGATAGATTTACATTGGGTTCTATAAGAGACTTAAAGTAAATATAATTCAGCATGTAATATTTGTTAAGCACTGAGCAAAGTGTCTGGTAAAAAGGTTGTGGTGTATAAATGTTAGGTACTATTACTGTTATAATTATTTGCAAAAATAGAAAAAATAAGGTATTCCATCAAACATATTCTGTGAGAAAAATATGGTACTGATTTCCAAACCAGTAAAAGGATTGATACAAGAATAAATACAATGCAAATACTATTAACAGAACTGCAGCAATACATACAAAAAATATTCGTTGCAACCAAGTAAGAATGATTCCAAGAATGTAAGGATGATTCAACACTAGAAAAATTATTAGCATAATAGACCAAATTTATAGCAAGAATTATGCCAGTGATAAAACAACCCAAATTATGGGATACATTTGAAATTTTCCTTAGAGCCAAATTTAAATTACTGAACACTTATACTGACAGAAAGTACCATATGGTTCTATCAATAGATAAAAAAATATTGAACAAATATGGCACTTAGTTATGTAAAAATACATGATTAAAAATCTTAGCAACAAAAGTATTTTTCCTTACAGTGAAGCATTATTGCATTTCAGATAGAGTGCTAGATCTTTTGATGAGAGACTTGGACTTGAATTTTACCCAAACACCTCTAATCTAAGTGATTGTGAACAAAAGAGAACAGAATGAAAACCAGAAGTAATCACAGAAGCAGACCCATTTAGAAAGGCATATGTTAAATTTATATTTTAAAAAGAAAAGCAAGCTATATGTAATACCAATTTGCAATTTCCCATAGAATTCCCTTTTTAATTAATTACTTTATCTTTAGTTTTCAACATTCACTTCCATAAGATTTTGAGTTTCAAATTTTTTCCCCTTTCCCTTCCCCCTACCCCCTTCCCAAAGACAGCATGCAATCTGTTATAGGCTGTACTTATGCATCCATATTAAACATAGTCTCACAATAATCATGATGTAAAGAAGAATTAGAGCTAATGAGAACCATAAGAAAGAAGAAGCAAAACAAAACAATAAAAGAAAAGGAGAACAAATAGTATTCTTCCATCCTCATTCGGACTGCAAAGTTCTTTCTCTAGATGTGGATAGCATTTTCTATCTTGAGTTTTTGGAATTGTCTTTAGAATCCTCTTTTTCTACTAAAATAAATTAATACAGCTTTAAAGAGAAGAGAAAGAATATAATTGACATTCTTTGGCCACATGACAAGCAGATCAAAAACTTAGAGAAATGTTTTTGGAACAAGCAGTTATTAATTCCCCAAAATATGTGCTAATAAAATATGTGCTATTGGATTCATCAAAGTAATCTAAAGTGGACTTCTGAATCAAACATATAAAATGGCTAAGATTCAAGTATAAAATAAGCAGGTCTTTAATGAGTGACATCAACAGTTAAAAATGTTTTGACTGAGAAGCATTTACCAAATGTTTTAGTCATGGATTTTTATGTGGAAATAGAAGGGTGTATTATGAAAATCCAAGATTGTCATTAAGACAAGACTTTACAGGTTTGTCTTAAGGAGACCTGACTTAGTGTTCAGTGTAGAGTATGAAAGTAACTACATAACATATGACTGCAGGCTGTCAAAATTTGACACCTCCTGAATACTAGCAAGATAAGATCTGGTAGGTTGAATTACAAGTCAGAAGCTATTTTTCATGAACTGATGGAAAACAAATTCCCATAATATGAACGCACGCTTTAAAATATTTTGTATAACTCAGTAAAAATATGCTACAGCCAAATATTATCATAGACTTAAATGTTGGCCACATTGACAGTTCAAAAATCTGAAAAATAATATTTCAAATATGTTACCATACAAAAGCCTCATAATGTCCAAGATATAAGGAGAAAAAATTTAAATTTAGAGACCTGGAAATTGAAGTCAAAATCATTTGGGAATAAGATTCGTACATATCACCATTGTCTTGTCTCCTACTGAGACTGAACTTAGGATGCTTTCAGTGAACTCTCCCAAATGAGTGTACATCCTAATGCTTTCTGTTCACATAGAAATAATAGTTATTTTACGCACTTGTGCAATAATAATCCATTGGATATTAAATATAAAAGACTAATAGAAAGACAACAATCTCAGGACTATTACTATCAAAGAGAAGAAAAATGAAACAATCATAATTATTTTCATGTTAATAAAAACTATTACTGCCAGTAAAATTTGTATAGGACATTGAGGCTTGCCAAGTCTTTTATGTCCATTAAATCACCTTTCCTCACAACAATCCTATGAGGTATATGCTAGTCTTATTATCCCCATTTTCACCACAAGGAAACTTCTATTGAGAAATGATAAATTTCTTTCCAGAGATTATGTAGCTTGGATATATTTAAAACATTTCAACTCAGATATTCCTGTATTGAAGTCCAAAACTCTAGTCAAAGCAGTTTGTTTTACAGATTGGTAAAATAAATTCCAAAAAAAATAAATTCCAAAAGTGATTTGCCTGATATAATAGTAATCTGCTGTTAGGATTTGAACTCAAATCTTCAGCCTGCAACTTAAGTCTATCATAGTCAACATTTAAGTCTATTATAATATTTACTTGTAGCACATTTTTATTGGATTATCCAACATATTTTAAGGTATGCATTCATTAAGTGTTCATTCCATTTTGCCATAATACTACACACAGTCCTGATTTCCTTCCCCAGAACTACAACATTGAAGGTCATAACTAGTGACACAGATTGAAACTCTAGTCCATCACAATGATGTTGATACAAGATTTCTTGATTTAGCACTCCCGTATTTCTTCCATATCTAGCACTTCAGACCTCCAAAACAATGGAATGGCTTGACAATAATACATGGAATAAAAATGAGATTATTTTTGGAATAGCCCCTTTACCAAACAATTTGTGGGTGGATTCTTCAAAATTTATCTACAATAAACAGGTCTCAGCTGTGTTGCTCCATCCCCATTACCCACTACTTTGAGTCTTCTGGATCATTTTTTAAAATTCAACTAGCAGCATTTATGAGGTATCAGATCTGAAGTCACTTAGCTCCCAGACTTACATAAAGACACTGAACATTATCTAATTACTTTATACCATTAGTGATATTTTATCATCAGTAGGGCAAGGCTTTCATTGCAATAAATAGAGAGTGAGTCAAGTTCAATGAATCCAGGCAGACTCATCACAGGAGTATGGATATCTGGCAAACTGCTGCAGCTTTTAATGTACTTATTGGCAGAGTTACTAGCATCCAGTCAAAGTCAGCAAGCATTTATTAAAGTTCTCCTATATGCCAGGCACTGTGCTTTTTAATATATAGTAAATTCAATATACATCTTTCAAAGTCTTCTTGGTTGACAGCGATTATTTGTGGAGCAGGGAATGGGGTCAGATGGGGTGGTGGGAGCAGTTCAATGATAAGAAAGGCAAAAATGAGTCCCCAATCCCAGAAACTTCACAATCTGTTAACTGGTTAAGAGTGAAAAGATCTCATGGGATTAGAAGATTCAAACAAAAGGTATCTTCCAGTGAATGTAACCAACTTTAATTTATCACCAATACCATTATCTGGCCGAAAAACCAAGATGAACACCCTAGCTAGACACACAATAGAAGTTATTATACTTTATTGATTGTTTCATTATTGAGTGAAAATAGTTATATGTTTCTATAAAAATTAAATGCATTAAAGAGGTAGAATAGAACACCTCCCCTAGAGTCAGGAAGACATAAGTTCAAAATTGATCTGTGTAACTTTAGGCAAGTCATTCAAACTCTGTGTTGATTGTTTGCTTATCTGTAAAATGGGGATAAAATAATACCTCTCAGGATTGTCATGAGAATAAGATGAGACAATAATTGTAATGCACTTACAGTGAGTGTCTGGCACATAGTGACTTAGCTATTGTTGTTATTGTTATTATTAAAGATAATGATAGCTAATATATTGATGAATCAAAAATCCCTTTTAATACCTCAATATACTTTCAGTGTAAGAGGGGGGTGCTTTAGAGTGAGAATCTAAAGACATAACCTCAGGTTTGTCACTAATTGTCCCTCACATGAAACAGTTTGAGTCCCCTTCCCATTCTGATGGTTCTTCTTTGGAAGACTATGTGACTTTGTCTACTCACTAGCCTCTGTCTTTAAAATGAGAGGTTTTGGATCAATGATCTTGAAATGCCCTTTCTGTCTCCAGAATTTTATGAGTTATTGAGATAGCAATGCATGATGGGGAACAGGGGGACGACAACTTTTTCAGAATTTATGAAGCTTCAACATCCCCAAGCTTAGTATAATCCCCCAAGCTAGGCTGGTCTAGTTTTCTGCAGTCTAGTCTCTCCAATTCAATATACTGTCTTCCTCTTTCACTCCCAGAGGAAGACAGGAAAGATGGGAGACAGGAAAAAAAGGAGTATTTAGGGAGACCATAATTTTGGGGGAGAGTAGATTGGATTCCAAATATCAATTGGCCATCTCTATTTTTATCCCATGTCCCACGCCTCATGATCCTATGGGTCTTCAAGATTTTTTTTTCTTCTCTGCATAACCTCTGGAATCTGTCCCTTTCAAATGCTCAATGCCTGTAGTAAGACTTTACATTCATTTTTATGTAGCTCTAAAATTTTTACAAAATACTTCCACATTTTTTGTCTCATTAGATTATCAAACAAGCCTATGAATTAGGGAGGGAAAGGATTACTTTTCTCTCAATATCCTACCCACACACACACACGTACACACAGATAGAGGGACAGAGACAAAGAGAGAAAGACAGAGAGACAGAAAGAGAGACAGAGACAGAAAGAGTGGTTCTAGATTCCTAAGGTCCTTTTCTTCTATAAAATTCTTTAATTAGGTAAGTGTATGAATCTGGACCCCTAGTCCAGTTTGTCCTCCGTTTTGTTTTTGATCAAACCTGTAATTTTACTACAGAAGACTTTCATTGAGACTGTTGATTTTACCTGTGTAGATTACCACCTCTTCTGTAACCTGTAATTTTTTTAGAATTGCCCTAAGGAATGTGGGACTGAAAGGTTAAGTGATTTGCCCAGCTCACAAAGGCCATCTTGTGCCAAAAGTAGGCCTTGAAGGCAGGGCAACATTCTCCAAAGTTGCTCTTCATTCTTCACACAGCCAAGATCCTGATCCCCATCAACTTCATTGTCATTAAGTGAATAACAGAAAATGATTTCATTATTTCTTCATTAATTTCTGTTTTATAGTGTATTTTTATATATTGATTTTCAAGTGGAATGTGGTGGCTTAATTAGGTTTTATTTACTTTGGAAACAGGATAAGATAGGTTTGTAAAAACTTTTTTTCTTTTCTCATCTTCCTCTCCCTCTTATATTTTTCATAAAGTCCTTGGCACTTGAGGGAAGCATCATGAAAAATAACCTTGCTCAAAGTGGTCACATTTAGTTTGTCAACAGTGATGAACTACATTCAAAAATGTTGCTCCTTAATAAATCTTTGTTGAAATAAATATTGGGTCAGATTCTAAGGTGAATGCAATCAGAATACAAACTAGCAAAAATATGATGTATATGTTTTCTAGTATATGCATTACAAAAGGAGAAGTCAAGGGTACAGAGAGAGAAAAAAGGACTAGGATATTGATATCCATTATTTCTGGAGTGGATTTCTGTAAAAATATTTTAACTATTACATTTTGTTGTTATAAACCAAGAGATTCTTCTGACACACTTATGTGAAGCTATATCCTGATAGAACATACCAGTTGTTGAAAGGATTTTTATAAAAATATAAAGAGAGAGAGGAAGATTGAAACTTGATAAATTTGAACTTCAATGAATACAAAAATTAACATACATTAAGAAACAAAATACAGAGCAAACCGAATAGTTATATTTAATACTTTGGAACGAGGGTCATAAAAGTTTTCCAAAGTCTGAATTTTAACATGTTAGAGTTTTCAGTCCTCCACTAAGGTATATTAAAAGAAATCAGCTGTATATGATGGGGAATACATTACTACTGCAGTTTATGTGGAGAAAACTGAGAATTGTAAAGTGATATATAAG
Organism: Gymnobelideus leadbeateri; assembly: GCA_011680675.1. Classification (NCBI taxonomy): domain Eukaryota; kingdom Metazoa; phylum Chordata; class Mammalia; order Diprotodontia; family Petauridae; genus Gymnobelideus; species Gymnobelideus leadbeateri. The sequence continues at coordinate 73,011 of WOXC01006117.1, read as the reverse complement.
GATAGAGGTGATTACAAAATTAATGATTGATTTGGCTCTACAAAAACTTAAAATCTATTGAGTAGGGGCGGCTAGGTGGCGCAGTGAGTAGAGCTTAGGCCCTGGAGTCAGAAGGACCTGAGTTCGGATCCCGCCTCAGACATAACTCACACACAAACAAAAACCTAGTTGTGTGACCTTGGGCAAGTTATGTAACCCCAATTGCCCTCCAAAAAGCAAAAAAAAAAATCTGTTGAGTCCAATCTCCTACTGGCTCCTCTCCTCTCCCCTATCCTCTCTTCTCCTCTCTTCCCCTGTTTTCTCCTCTCTCCTTCCTTCCTTCCTTCCTTTCTTTTATCTATCCATCCATCCTTCCATCCATCAATCTAGTACAAGATTCTCTCTTATCTATTGGTTCTGCTTATTTTACTTTGCAATAGTTCATACAAATATTTTCAGGTGTTTTTGAAACTTGCCTGTTCGTCATTTCTTTTTTTGCAATAGTATGACATTGCGTTCATATACCACAGCTTGATCAGCCATTCTCAATTGAGAAGTATCCTCTAAATTTCCAATATTTTACCACCATGAAAAGGGTATATGTGTATATATATATATATATATATATACATATATATACATATACATATATATATATATATATACACACATATTGCACATGTTGATCTGTTCCCCTTATTTATGATCTCTTTGGGATACAGATCTAGTAGTGTTACTGCTTGGTCAAAGAGTATGAGCAGTTTGGTTGACCTATGGGCATAATTCCAAATTGCTCTCCAGAATGGTTAGGTCAGGTCACACCTCCAATAACAGTGCATTAACATAGCATTTTTCCCACATCCTCTCCAACGTTTATCAGTTCCCTTTTTGTTGTCATATTGGTCAATCTGATAGGTTTGATGGGATATTCCAGAGCTGTTTTAATTTGCAGTTCTATAATCAAAAGTGACTTAGAGCACTTCTTCATTTGCTTCATACTTCTTCATACTTCATATGCTTCATACTTCTTCAAAGATAGTTTTCATTTCTTCATCTGAAAACTGCCCATTCATATCCTTTGACTATTTATCAATGTATTCTTCAAAATTTGACTTAGTTCTCTATGTATTTGAAGGATAAGACTTTTATCAAAGACCCTTGCTATAAAGGTTGTTTCCCAGCTGTCTGCTTTTCCTTTAATCTTGGTTACTTTGGTTTTGTTTGTGCAATTTTATTTTTTTAATTTAATATAATCATGTAATAAAAATTATATGTAAAAAGGGGTCATGGAAAGATAGACTTTAAATTAATTGGAAACTAAGTAATCTAATGCTAAAGGATGAGTGGGTCAAACAACAGATCATAGAAACAATCAATAACTTTAGTCAAGAGAATGACAATAATGAGATAACATACCAAAACTTTAAAAATGGAGCAAAAGTCACTCTTAGGGGAAGTTTTATAACTTTAAATTCTTATATGAATAAGATAGAGAAAGAGGTGATCAATGAATTTGGCATGCAACTGAAAAAAAAAAACAAGGAAAAGAACAAATTAAAAATTCTCAATTAAATACCAAACTAGAAATTATGAAATACAAAAGGGAGATTAAGAAAAGTGAAGTTACTAAAACTATTAAACTAATCAATAAAACTAAGAGGCAGTTCATGAAAAAAAAACACAATAAAATAGACAATCTTTTGGTTAATTTCATTAAAAAAAGAAGAAAACTTATAATTATCAAAAATCAAAAAGGGTGAATTCGCCACCAATGACCAAGAAATTAAAATGACATGTAGAAACTATTTTGCCCACTTGTATGCCAATAAATCTGACAATCTTAGTGAAATGGATGGCTATTTACAAAAAATAAAAATACCTCAGATTAACAGAAAATTAAGTAACATACTTAAATAACCCCATCTCAGAAAAAGAAATTGAACAAGGGATCAATAAACTCCATAGGAAAAAATCTCAAGGGCCAGATGGATTTACAAGTGAATACTGTCAAACCTTTAAAGAACAATTAATTCCAATATTATATAGACTATTTGGAAAATTGGCATAGAAGAAATCCTACCCTATTTTATGATACAAATAGGGTACTAATATCTAAATCAGGAAGAGTCAAAACAGAGAAAGAAAAGTATAGACCACTTTCCCTAATGAATATAGATACAAAAATTTAAATGAAATATTACAGCAATACAAGAATAGTACACTTTGATCAGGTAGGGTTTATACCAGCAAGGTAGCCTTGGTTTAATATTAGGAATACTATCAAAATAATTCATGAAATCAACAAAAAAATCTAACAAAAGCTATATAATTATCTCCATAGATATAGAAAAAGATTTTGACAAAATACAACACCTACTCCTATTAAAAACACTAGGAAGCATAGAAATAAATGGAGCCTTCTTTAAAATGATAAGTTGCATCTACCTAAAATTATCATCAAGTATTACATGTAATGGGGATAAGCTAGATGCATTTCCAATAATAATGGAAGTGAAACAAGGAGGTACATTATCAACACCATTATTTAATATGGTACTATAAATATTAGCTTTAGCAATAATAAAAAAAAAAGAAATGGAAAGAATTAGAATAGTCAAAGAAGAAACTATGCTATCACTCTTTGCAGATGATATGATGATATACTTAGAGAATCCTAGATAATAGAGTAAAAACTACTTGAAATAATACATAATTAGCAAAGTTGCAGGATATAAAACCAACTCACAAAAATCATCAGCATTCCTGTATATTACTACAGAGATAGGAAGAGAAATTCCATTTAAAGTTACTGTAGACATTATAAAATATTGGAGAGTCTATCTGCCAAAACAAACTGAGGAATTGTATGAAGACAATTACACAAAAACACTTCACACAAATAAAATCAGACCTAAACAATTGGAAAAACATCAATTGCTCATGGGTAGGCTGAGTTAATATAATAATAATGACAATTCTACCTAAATAAATTTAGTTATTCAGTGCCAAACCAACTAGACTACCAAAAATTATTTTTTAAAGCTAGAAAAAATAATAAAAATTTATCTGGAAGAGCAAAAGGTCCAGAATATCATGGGAATTCATGAAAATAAATGTGAGGGAAGGTGGCTTAGCTATCGCATATTTAAATTATAAAGCAGCAATCATCAAAACTACTTTGTACTGGCTAAGAAATAGAGGGATCGATCAGTGCAACAGGTTAGGTATAAAGACACCATAGTAAATGACTATAATAATCTATTATTTGACAAACCTAAAGACCCTAGCTTCTGGGTTAAGTACTCACTATTTGACAAAAGCTACTGGGAAAACTGGAAAATAGTATTGCGTGGTAGAAACTGAGCATAGACCATCATCTTACACTTATACCAAAATAAAATCAAAAAAACTTCGATTTTTAAAAAAAAAGCTGATACCACAGCAAACTTGGGGAACAAGAAATATTTTATCTGTCAGATTTATGTAGAATGGAAGAATTTATGATCAAACAAGAGATTGAGAGCATGATAAAATGCAAAATAGCTAATTTTGATTATATTAAATAGAAAAGTTTTTGCCCAAAGTCAATGCAACCAAGATTAGGAGGGAAATAGAAAACTGGGAAAGAATTTTTCTAACCATTGTCTCTGATAAAGGACTTATTTCTAAAATGTATAGAGAACTGAGTCAAATTTATAATGCAAGTAATTCCCAAATTGATAAATGGTCAAAGGATATGAAAAGGCAGTTTTCAGAGGAAGAAATTAAAGCAATCAATAATCATATGAAAAATGCTCTAAATCACTATTGATTAGAGAGAGATACAAATCAAAACAACTCTGAGATACCACAGCACATTTATTAGACTGGATAACATGACAAAACAGGAAAATGAAAAAGGGTGGAAATGTGGGAAAATTTGAACATTAATTCATTGCTGGTGGAGTTGTTAACTTAATCATCCATTTTGAAAAGCAATTTGTAACTATACCCAAAGGGCTATAAAAATGTGCATACCCTTTGACCCAGCCAAACCACTTCTAGGCCTGTATCTCAAAATAAATCATTAAAATGCCAACATGTACATAAAGATTTATAGCAGCTCTTTTTGCTGTAGCTAAGAACTAGAAATTGAAGGGGTGTCCATCAATTGAAGAATGACGGAACAAGTTGTGGTGTATGAATGTAATGGAATGTTATTGTGCTATAAAAAATTATGAAACCTACAAAGACATATGAACTGATGCTTAGTGAAGTGAGCAGAACCAGGAGAACATTGTACACAGTAAGTCACAGAGTATGATGACTGATTTTGATAGCCTTGGCCCTTCTCAGCAATGAAAGCACCTAAACCAATTCCAAAGGACTCATGATAGAAAATGCCATCCACATTCAGAGAAAGAACTATGGAGTCTGAATGCAGAATAAAACAGGCTATTTTCTTTTGTTTTTGTTTTTGTTTTTCATTCCCATGGTTGCTCCCATTCCTTCTAGACAATATGACTAATGTAAAATGTGTTTAATTGAAATGTATATGAAGAGTCTATGTCAAATTATATGCCATCTTTGGGAGGGAGGAGGGGAAAAAGGGGGAGAAATTTTAAAACTTATGGCAGGGAATGTTGAAAACTAAAAATAAATAAATTAACTAAAAAAATAAAGGCAGGATTAAGTTAGGATAATTCTAGAGATTCCTTCCAGACCTATGTAATTCTAAAACTACTGGAAAGAAGGAATGAGGAGGAGTATTTCAATTCAAATGTTAATGATTTCTTATTTTATCAAATGGAGACATTGAAACATGGTAGGAATTGTCAGAGGTAGTGATCTCCCTCGCTCTATCTGGTACCGTGATACTTGTCAAAGAAAATGTTCAGATACACACGGGATGACCAATTTTCACAGATGCTTTAGATTGGATTCATATGCTGGCAGGGAACCTTAATTATTTGATACAGTAGAAATATCACTAGATCTGGACTTGGAGAAGTCGGAGGTCTTGGATTCAGTTTCCAACTTTGACACTCACTGTGTGACTCACTGTCATGTTTGTAACCTTGGGCAAATCATCTAGCTGTCATGCTGCTCAGTTATCTTCTCTGAAAAATAAGGATATTGGACTATATAACTTTTGACGTCTCTTCTAACACAAGATCTTTGTTCCTACGACCTTTAATTTACATTTTCAACATTTCTGTTCTATGCAAATGCAAGGTGATAAAATGCAGGGAGTTTTACTGCAATGGTATATGAGGATTCACATTATTGCTAACAGGATTTAAAAAAAAATTTTTCCAGCTTTCTCCTACTTTTCCAATCATCTTTTCCCTGAGATGATCCAGTGATTCTTACAGGGATGGGATCAGATTTGGGGAGACTTACTACCTTGGTTTTCACCACTTTAAATTCCTGTTGTAGCAAAAATTGGGAGGGATTGAGACTATCAGAAAGGTTACTGTTTGGGAAGCACTGGGGAGGAGGGACAGAGATGCTGCCACCACAAAGACTTACATAAAATATAAATTTATCAACACATATGGGGGAATGATATAAGGGAGTATAACAAACTCCAGACCAGATGAAGTTACAGTTACATGTCAAAGTGCAGTTATAAGGGAGAAGATATGATGGAAGGAAAAGATTTCATTTATTGAAGAGAACTTGAGAATTCAAGAATTCTGAAAGGCTTCTCAAACAGGCGATATACAATCATTGTCACTGAGTTTTGCCTGCTATTCACCAATTCAAGAACACATCTATTCTATCTTTACATTATTGAGAGAAGGAAAAGGAGAATATGGGAGCATCCTTGGGATAGTGAAGACAATTGAAAACACCAGAGTAAAGGAGAGATCATACAGTAGTAGCTTCAATGATGGGAAAACCTGAGAACAAAGAAGTGGCTTATGCTAAGAAAAGTAAAAAGGAAATTAACTACAGAAGTCTCCAAATTAGAGAATTAAGGTTCATGGAAAACTCATCACATTGAGAATCTCATGCAGGCACTGTATGTTGGGCTGCAAAATCTTTGTCTTGAAATATATGCACCTAATATACAGTTGTTCATTGCCTTGGGAAAAGTTAACATAATCAAAATGATCTATTTTCCATTTTGTAATGCTCTCTATCTCTTATCTGGTCATGAGTTTCTTCATTGCTTTGTGTATTTACCATTGAAATAATCTGATGGTTGATCTGTCATGTTAAAAAAGCTTATCTATTTCTATCTATATCCATATCCACATTTTTATCTATCTCTCTCTATATATTTTTATGAGTATCTAGAGGATAGGATTAAGACCAGCATACAGAAATCATGAAGAAGCAAAATGTATGTTTTCAAACTGTTGTGTTATTTCATAAAGAAATGGATTGCCTCATGAACTAGAGAGCTTCCCATCACTAATCACAGAAAAGCAGAAGCTGAATAAGCATTTAGCAAGGATGTTGCAGAAGATTTTTGTATGGAATTTTGCTGATTGGGTAGTGATATGGGGTAGATGATATTAAAAATCATTTCTAATTCTCAGAGATCATAATTTTAGAGTTACTTTCTTTGAAAATTGATTTTATTCATTCTAAAGTATGAATATATAGAAAACAAAATGTTTTCTCACATTATGATCAATTCATTTTGCCAAGTATTGATATATCCATGCATGGATAATTCATCCAGCATATGGTCCTACCATTCACATAACTTTACTTCAGCTTTAATCTCTGCTCATTTGTCGAGTTCTCTCTGACTTTAATAAGTCATTACTAAACAACACTGTTCCTCCTTGCTGAGTTACTTTCTTTTGTGGCCAGTTAACAATTCTACAAGGATTAAGGCAGAGCTCTGAGAAGAGTAGAATTGGAACTAGACAGGGATGACATTTATGTATGTTTCTGCTCCAAGTCTAGCTGATGACAGTGAAATTCTTTGCTTCTCAGATGAAAATATCAATGGTCTCCTAAAGTTTTTATTCTACCTTTAAACAAAAGATATAGGAAATCACATTATTAGATAGAAAAGAGTCATCAAGATGGACAATTGGAGGGGTGGCTCATCATAAATTAACAATTGTTGTGGTTTTTTTGAAAAGGAAGCTCAGTATTCCTAGCAATGACATTTTCCTTAGTTTCACAGCTTAATTACATCCACTGCTGGAACATTATTTTCTTTCATGTTTACTTTTATTTTCAGGCCAAGGAAGGTCACCCACGTTCCAGACAATCGACCCGCTGAAGGTTTATTCATTTAAAATTTTGGCTTTCATGGTGTGAAAATGAATGCACTATCTGTCACATCCCAACCACTAAACAAGACCCTGATTACCTATGCAAAAAAAAGCACAGAGGCCATAGAGTAGAGTTACATAATCAGTTATATAATATGTTTGTGGAACAGAAATCGTTCTGCCCAGAGAACCCAAAGGGGAGGGGAGAAGGACATTTTCACAAGGATAGGAACATCCGGAGTTACGATAACATAACTTAAAAAAATATCTAGGCATTATTCATTGTGTTATTATTTCAATAATTAGGGAATTTTTCAAAGCATTTTCCTTTTTGGATGTATTCATAAAGCTTGTCCTAATTTGGGAAGTGTATGTATTCACCTCAAGGTACATTTCCTTTTGTAGCAGCAAGCACCCCAATATCCCCAGGGTAGCTGCCAATATAGGTTCTTAGATCTGCTTTTCAAAAGGAAAGCAATTCAGAATGGGTTAACAAGCTTACTTTAATCAAACAAACATACATTACCTAGTTCAGGGGAAAAAGGTCAGCACCCCGAACTTCAGAGTTACAGAACTTACAGATCAGACAGGCTTCCAAACTGTCCAACCATTATATCAATACCAAATCACAGTTACCAGAGAGGGAAGCATCAACATCTGGGTTTTCAAAGCCGGGGGGCTCTCAACAACGGCTTCCCAGAGTCTCATCTGGTCAAATCACACAACACTTCTCAAAGTGAGCCCCAAAGCAAAGCCTCTCCTCAGGGCTTATATAGCCTTCTCTTGGCTCAGAGAATGTAACAACCTCCTTGACCCACTGCCCAATCACAAAGTATCAAGGTGTGGGCTTTCCTGAAAAACAAGCCTCCACCACAGGCTCCAGGTGCACTTAAGCTAGGGGCAGGGAAGATCTTTAAATCTGCATTTCCATTACATTCGGCCCCAAGATCTTTCATGCCTATAGCATACACAATTTACATTTGAATTAGCACTAAAACATCTCTTAGGTCACATTTTCAAGGTACATAAGAAAATCACAATATAATCTCAAAATACAATAGTTCAAGTCTTCCACTCATGGGGCAAATGTTAACTCAGTCACTTATAAGTAAAATCAAAAAGTAGTCACTCTTAAGTTAACTCGATCAGTTACATCAGTTTTCAAAGTACAAGTCTTCCACTCATGGGGCAAAGTCTTGATTAGCTCAATTAGTTTCTTATCTGTAACAATATCTCAAAGTACAATTAGTCACTTATTCAGTAAAGTCTTACTAAGTATGCCCATAGCATAGACAATTTACATTTCAATTATCACTAACCATCCCTTAAGTCATATTTTCAAGGTACATCTAAAGTTACCAAAGTGGCCACTGGGTCTTAAAGTACATTGCATTTTCACATCAATTCACAAAATACAAAGCATTATCACATAAAGTTCTCTTGGGAGGAGGGGGGTGTCCTTTCCCTCACACTGCTCCAGCCCCTGCTTCCAAATCCAGAGAGGGAGCTGGGCAACAAAACCAAAGTGGGGTCCTTGGGGTCCATGGCACTTCACCCCACCCACCAGTCACAAGTCCATCCTCCCCCTGGGTCCCAAACTGTGGGATGCAGCAAGGAAACACAATCAGTGCCCCTGCTTTGCCTCACAGTCCTTATCTCGTCCTGTGGCTGAACTCCAAACTCCTGGGTTCCTTCTCCTCCAGCAGAAGGCAGCAGCTCCAGGCTTCTCCATAGGTCTCCATGCAGGCAGCTCACCACTCCTGCTCTCAGCTCAGTGAAGTCAGCATGCAGGCCGTTCTTCTCTCCTGCTCCATGGCTCCACAGAATCACAGCTACCACAACTGGGAAACAAACAATTATCCCAGCCCCCATACTTTCCTTTTACTCAGCAGATCCCATCCATCGTCGCCATTTTGTAGCAGCAAGCACCCCAATATCCCCAGGGTGACTGCCAACACAGGTTCTTAGATCTGCTTTTCAAAAGGAAAGCAACTCAAAATGGGTTAACAAACTTACTTTAATCAAACAAACATACATTACCTAGTTCAGGGGAAAAAGGTCAGCACCCCAAACTTCAGAGTTACAGAACTTACAGATCAAACAGACAGGCTTCCAAACTGTCCTACCATTATATCAATACCAAATCACAGTTACCAGAGAGGGAAGCATCAACATCTGGGTTTTCAAAGCCGGGGGGCTCTCAACAACGGCTTCCCAGAGTCTCATCTGGTCAAATCACACAACACTTCTCAAAGTGAGCCCCAAAGCAAAGCCTCTCCTCAGGGCTTATATAGCCTTCTCTTGGCTCAGAGAATGTAACAACCTCCTTGACCCACTGCCCAATCACAAAGTATCAAGGTGTGGGCTTTCCTGAAAAACAAGCCTCCCACCACAGGCTCCAGGTGCACTTAAGCTAGGGGCAGGGAAGATCTTTAAATCTGCATTTCCATTACACCTATACAACAAGTTTGGATGCTTAAAATGTCTCCTTTCAGATAATAAATATTTGAAACTGTTAAGAATGTTATTTCAATTTATAAAATGCTCTCTGCTGCGTAGATTTTCCATATTCCAAAAGTCTGTCACCCTCTCTTGGCCCAGATGATCAGATATCTAACATCAAGGAGAACTCAAACCACTGAAAATGTGGTCACTTGTTTTAGTCTTTATTTTTAAAGGAGAAGGTATAGCTTATGAATGCAAGATCAGTGTGTGGGGCTAAAAAGATCAAAGGTGGGCTCACCGTGATCCTTGCCATATCCAGCTTATGTGGGATACTTCCTAGGATTAGCAATTAAAATGTCTGTTAATTATGGTGTCTTACCTCAAGATGAGCCCAGTGTTCTAGAATAATTGCCTTCTTTGCAGTGGCAAGGCAGACTGGTTTGATAACTATAATTCCAGTCATACAGAATTAGGCCATATTAATTGAAGACCCTGTTACATTGAATCTTGAAGCATTGTCTGTGAACTTCCTCACTACCATCAAACTCTTTCATTTTATTGAGGTTACTTCTCTGCTTCATATAGTCTACAATCCAGTCTTATTACTGGTACATGAAGCTACATCTCCCATTTCTGTGCCTTTACAAAGCCTATTGGCTTTTCTTGAATACACTTTTTCTCCATTTCTCCATCTTATTTTCCCTAGATTAAATCATAGCTCAGTGAAAACACCATCATAATGATGGGATTTTGCTGATTCTGCCCCTACACCCCCTCCCCAACTACAATATATGTATTTTGTATTTACTTACATGTGTGCCCATTGTTTCCTCCAACAGAATATAAGGTCCTTGAAGTTAAGGACTGTTTCATATTTATCTTTGTATCCTTAGTGCTTGGCGCATTGATCAATATATAAAAAGTACTTAAAAGCTTGTTGTTCACTTTTTATACATATTAAGCTCAGGATAGTTGTTCCTTATTATGTAGTACTTTGATGCTAATAGGTTGGGTTTCTGCCATGACTAAATCATTCGTTATCTTGCCTTGATATGTTCTATCTAGTGTAACTGATAGTACTGAGAAAAAATATGCAGAAGGTTAACTACTCATAAGGCTTTGGAGCTGGGAGAGACCTTACATTTTGTGGAGTGTCTTTATTTTACAGATAAGAAAACTGAGTCTTAGAGAGATAAAAAGACTTAGACAATATCATGTCAGTTAAATAGACTATTGTAGATGGCGCAGTGAGTAGAGTGTCAGCCCTGGAGTCAGAAGGACCTGAGTTCAGATCTAGCCTCAGACACTTAACGCGCACACACACACACACACACACACACACACACACACACACACGAAAAACCTAGCCGTGTGACCTTGGGCAAGTTACTTAACCCCAATTGCCCTCCAAAAAAACCAAAATAAATAAATAAACAAACAAACAAACAAACAAATAGACTATTGTAACTTTTGTCTTCCTTTATTACAGAACTTTAGCTTTATTAAGAACTTGTTACTATATCAAATCCAATTTCTATTAGTCTCCCAAAGTTCATTAGTATGACCTTATGGAAAGAATACTGAATTTGAAACAAGAAAACTTGTCTTCAAATTCTAACAGTACTGCTTACTAGCTGTGCAATCTATGCCAAGTTCTTTCACCTCTCAGCATCCCATTTTCTTCATCTATAAAACTATGAATTTGTTCTTCATGATTCCTAAGCTCCTTGATCTGATTCAGTGTAAAGCCACACATGAGCAGCTTCCCATAAAACTGGTGCTGTGAACAACTTTTCAAGGTTCTGATTAGACAGTATAGTGAACTCTCTATTCAGTAATGAATCAAAGCAAAACATTCACAGAAAATCAAGGTACTGCATTCACAATGTTACAACTTATCACAGATATGGCCATATTGTTTTCACCAAACTGATCACATAGTTTTGAACAAAGTACAATCAATTGCTTAGCAACTCAGTCATTCAATCATAAACTACAAAAGGTCAAAGTCCTCCAGCCATGGGGCACACTAAGTTACAAATAAGTCACTTTTCAGTCATCAGTCACTATTCAATCATCAGTCATTAGTCATCAGTCACTACTCAATAACCTCTTTAGGGGTAATGGAAAATACACAGGTCCTCCATCTCTAGGTCACAGTAAATCATTTTCTTCTCGGTCAATACACAGTAGCCAAGTAAAGTCTTCTTTCAGCTTGACTCCAGGCTGGCTCTCAGCTTCCATGGTTCCTCTTCCATGGTCCCAGCTCCAACTGTCACCTGGGTTCAAAGGCAGGCAGCTCCCAGTTCCTTGTTCAGGTCCTTGTCTAGTTCTTCATCTGGTTCCCATTCCATATTGAAGTTCACAGTGTCCAATCCACCTCAAGTTCTTTACAGTTCCTATTTCTGGAAAGACAGAGCTTGACAGAGCCATAATAATATTCATGCACATTGCTGGCACCACCATCAATTCCCTAACTTAGACCCATCAACAAGGTCTGAGAACTCAAAAAAATCATCAACATAGAATTCAACACAGACCCACAAACAAGATCCAAGAGGTCAGAACAAATCATCAGTAAATTCCCAGGACTTCCAAAAGTTTCCTCCAGGACTTCTGTAAAAATATAACCAGAAAATCCTCTTTCAGGGCTTCCAGTAAGGTCCCAGGGCTTCTGTACAAAGTATCACAAACAAATATCAATACAGACAGTGAAGACAAAAAGAGTGCTGGGATACCACAAATATTCCCCTTGATTCTGCCACCACAAGAGTCTTCTTTTCAGCTCTTGCTGCCTCTAACCTTGGGGCTCTCCTTATATAGTCATTAGCTCCTCCCCAATAGTTAAAAAATTCTAACGTTCACAAGTTGGGGGTTCATATGTTCTGTTTCTTAACAGATTTGATACAAGGCTCAAAAGAAACTTGAACTGAAACAAGATGTTAATTCAATAGCTGAAACAAGGTGTGAACTATTTCTGTACTTGCCATTACATTCAGTCAACTTCACTACTTGTATAGATGAAAAAACTGAGGGACTAGATTGAGAAGCCAAATGAGTTTTCCAGAAAGACAAGTCAATAATTAATGGCAGAGTTTTGTCTAGGACTTGGAGCTCAAGACTCCACAATTCATTGCTTGTGAGAACTTGAGAATAGGGACAGTTTTATTTCTTTTATATATTATTATTAATTATTAATATTGTTTATGTTCATTCCTCCCCCCAATGACTATGCAATAGATCTCCAACAAAAAGCATTATCAAAATAATCAATTTTATAACAAAAATATAGAAATGTAGAAAACAGAGTATGTGCTGATTTCATTTGAGAAATCAGGATGCCTTATCTTTACAGGGTGAGTGTTTTCCTCATTTATAGCTATAAGCTCACTCCGATGCTAAGGAAGACCTTTTTGTACCACTGAGGTCTCTATTTTCTACTCCAGGCTGATTTATTTGCAAAGATTGGAGATTTAGCTGCCTATTCTCTCTTTGCCAGAAAACAAAACAAACAAACAAAAACCCAACAATAATTATCTATGAAGAAATGTAGAGATCTTTCTCAATCCCCCTTTCCCGGAAAGCAGGTGTCCCTTTTATGGCTTAACCTTTGAAATACAATTCCTTTTCTTTTCTAAGATGTATCTTCTTTTCCCTGCCTTAATCATTTTTGTTAATCTTTTTTTTTAACTTCTCGAGTTTCATTACATTATTATTATTATTATTTTAAATATGAACGCTAAAAATTAGATATGATGTCTTAAAAAAGGCTGAAGCAGTGTTCAAAATAGAGGCAAGGATACTTTTTGGACACTCATTTAGGAATGTATTTCTTTATTGTCATGATATTTTCCTAATATTTTTTTCTGAATCTGCTCCAACGAAAATGTGCAAATATTTTCAGTGTATGGGGTTTCCTAAAACATTATAACTAATTGACCCATCTTCCAAATTTAAAGTTCAAGTACGATGAATTTAAGAATTATGTGTCCTATGTAGCTGTGTATACATATGTAGAATTTTTATAAATATATATATATATATATGTGTGTGTGTGTGTGTGTGTGTGTGTGTGTGTGTGTGTGTGTGTATTACAATGTATCATTGATAAAATTTTACAAGTTTTCTTTGGATGAAGAAAAAGCATATAACAGTAATAACAATCATTTTAAAGTGTTATACATATACAACATCATTTGTTTTTGAAAATAACCCTGAAAGATAAGTGTTATATCCATTATTATCCCCACTTTACAGATGAAGGAACTAAGTATGCTAAAAAGGAGTAAGTGATTTTCCCAGGATCAAATAGCTACTAAATTTTGAGGAGAGATATGAATCCATGTCCTTCTGATCCAACTCCTTCGCACTCTACCATCTGGTTGCTTATACAGATTCTCAAAAGGTAGACTCTGTTCAGACAAATGGAATTTCAAAACAGACTTGATCTGGCCTGATAAGTCTGGATATTCTGAGTGTCCTGGCTTGCAAGTTGCAGGCATCATCATCCAGGTTTTGGAGAGGAGAAATTAAAAATCAGTCATTTTAGCTTATTTTGTAGACATGGCCCACAGTCTAACTGAAACAAACAAATGTTTAAATGTGTCACATTTAACTCAGGAATATTGCCTGTTTTATAATAACAACTTGTGCACAAAAATTGCTCTTGATGGACTGGGGATTTTGCTACAACTTTTTTTTGGCAGCCCTGGAACTTCTCTCATAGCAGAGATTTTAATTATATGAACATAAAATTTGTGGCAATTACTTTTCGTGCTACTGAGAAGGGGAAGTACTGAAACAAACTTTTGCCTGAAGAAAAAAAAATGGGAAATAAAATGACTGAATGTCCCTGATGGCAATGTCAGCTACTGTGCTCAGGTAAATGCATACTTGCTCAATTTAAGAAGGGACACTAATCATCCAAAAAAAAAAAAAAAAGCCCACAGGTTTACCTGCAGTATATTTATTCAGGAACACATAGTTCTCTTTTCAGTAGAATTGAATTGCACTAAGCATACATAAGATGGAACATTCAGGTTCTGAAATTTTCTAGGATCTTATCTTTCAGTCTATCAGAAAGCATTTATTACATCCCTATTATATGCCAGTTTCTGTGTTAAGTACTGGAGATACATCTATGCTCTCAGGAAGATCCTTGTTTAATAGGGAAGACAACATGCACATAACTGTATGAACACACTAGCTACAGGATAAATTGGAAATAATAAACAGAGGCATGGCAATAGAATCAAGGTGGATCAGGTTCACCTGGAAGGTGAAATTTTAGCTGAGTCTCGAAGGAAATCAGGAGACAGTGAAAAAGAAGGAGAGTATTCCAGGCATGAGGGACAATCAATGAAAGTGCCTTGAGAGAAGAGTTGTACAATAAGAGTTGTTTGAGGCACAGAAATTAAAGAAATGTGATCTGACAGAAGAGTTTTCAGAGGTTGTTGGGGAGAGGGTGGAGTGCATAATATATAAACACTGGAAAGGAAAGGAAGCTTATGTTGCCCTTGAATGCCAAAGATAGGATTTTCTATTTGATTCTGGAAGTGATAGCTTCTGAGGTTTACAGAATACATGGTCAGATATTTAGGAAGATCACTTTGATAGGTGAGTGGAGCATAGGCACTAATCAGGATACACTTGTGGTGGGGTGACCAAGCAGTGAGCTATTGCAGTATTGACTGCAATATTTGAGGTATGACATGATAAAAACACCTGCACTAGGGTGATGGCACTATCAGTAGAGAGTAGAGCAGAGAATGCATTACATGTTAAAAAGGAAAAATCTATAGACCCTGGCAACAGATTAGTTAGGAGAAGTGATAGAGATTGAAGACTCAGAGGTGACACCTGTGCAGCAAGCCTGGTTGACTGGAAGGACTATATCATCCTCAACAGATATATATCTGGGTCATGTGACCAACATGATGGAGAATTAGATATTTTCTCTGATCTTCACAACCTCTCAGCCTCTGAAAAACAGAAATTATTTTCCAAACATAAACAACCTAGTCTAGGATACCAAAAACCTAAAGAAGGTTAAGCACACACACACACACACACACACACACACACACGGACACACAGACACACACACAGACACACACACACACACACACACACACACACACGAGCTAATATATGCTCTTACTTAGTACAATATACTTGAGCTTACTGAGTACAATATATTGAGCCCAAGAGGATTAAAAAAAGAGATGAGAATTATGGGAACATTTATGGCCTATGCAGCAGAAATAATTGGTAGAATATATAATCTTAAGTCTGCGATGTCAAGTGGTACCAAAGAAATAAAAGGGAATATAACTGATTGAGAAAGCAAATATATAAAAGTAAAGAATAATCTAGATGAAGAAAAAAAGCAAAAAAAGAAAACAAAAATATTCCTAAAAGAGAACACACTCTCAGTTCAAGTAAATCATATTGGTCTTGAAGACAAGATGATTAAAGATAGTTTAAAGTTGTTGATCTCCAAGACGAACACAACAGAGCAGAAAACCTGAACACCAAAATTTAAGAAATAGAACAATAAAACTGCCTAAGCCTTTCGAATATTAAAAGGAAGTACCGATTGAAAGAATGCATAGATCTTCTCCACAGGAAAAGAAAAAAAAACAATGTTTACAAAGTCTAAGACACGGAGTGGTTAAACATAACAATTCTATTTACAAATGCCAAATTCTGCAAGTGACCAGGAGAAAGATCATCAAATACAAAGGAAATTGTAATATCATGAGAACATTCTGTACCACTAGGAAATGAAATAATGTGGTTTGGAGAGCAATGGAGCTCAAGTTGTTCTCCAGGGTGACTTACCCAGTGAATCTGAACTTAACCAAGCATGACAAGAGATGAATATTCACTAATAAAGAACCATTCAAAACATTCTTAGAAAGAAAACCAGAACTAACAAGATTGTTTACTTCTTAAATACCCTCAGTGTAGGAGAGAATAAATGTAACAACCAAGTACAGCAAAAGCAACAGAATAAAAGCAGAGAAGAGATTTCTTTATAAATGAACACAAGGAAATAGGAGTGAAGTTACAAGTCAGAGAGGTAGGCCTCGTGCCTTATGAATGAAGTCTAATTACATCCAACCTACAGGTTAATCAATGTCTTTTGTAGGACTACATTACAAAATGGGAAGATAAATTGATGAAGGGAGAATGAGAACAGGATACTTGGGAATGCTTGATGAGTCCGAGTTAAGTCAAAGACTAACAATATAGGAAAATTGTTCTAGGAGACAAACCTACAGAAAAAATGGGTGAGGAGAAGAGTTAAAAGTGGGGAAGGATAAAAGAGCCTTTTTTTCTCTTGATGATGAAAAAGTTTCTGGAGCTGAGAGATGGACTTTTATCTTGGAACACCTAGGGTCAAGTGTCACTGAGTCAATGGGTAGCTCTTGGGAAGGAAAGTCTGAAAAGAGTGAAAAGGTAGAAGGGAGCTAGTTTATAAGGATCTTTGAAAAAAAGACTCACTTATTGGGCTTATATTCCAAGGAAACCATTGATAAGAAGAAAATCTCCATATAAATGAACATATTTATAGCAGAAATTTTTGTGAAAGCAAAGAATTGGGGGAAAAGTTGATTGGTAAATAACTAAACATATTGTGGTATATGCATATAAAGGGATATTTCTGTGCTGTAAGGAATGATGTGATTATTTCATAGAAGCATAGTAATATTTACATGAACTAATGCGGCATAAAGTAAGCAGAGCCAAGAAAACAATATACACAATGGATGCAACCATTGTGTATGGGACAATCACATCTAAAATATGTAAGGGGATGTAACAAAATTATAAAGATCAAAAACCAAATGAAGAAATATGAGAACACTAGGTGGGAGGTCCACAGGTATTATTCATTGGGCATTTTTTTTACTTTTTTAAATATACTGGTCATTTGTGCTGATTTATGTTCTTCTTTTTTTGGTTTAAAATACTATTTGCTTTATGGATAGCCCTCTGAGTGGGAGAAGGAGAGACATATTCAGAATAATTATGATAACATAATTGAATAAAAAAAACGTATTTAAAAATAGTGAAGTTCAGAAGAGGGGGGGATTTTTAAAGAGTTCAATTTGAGATATGTTGAGTTTAAGATATCTATGGGATATCTAGTTCTTTATGTCCTCTATGTAGTAGGAAATGTAAGACAAAAAGTCAGTAGAGAAGTTAAGACTAGATAAGTAAATCAGATAATCAACACAGAAATGATAATTGAATTCATAAGCGATGATGAAATCACTAAGAGAAATAGAATATAGGGAGAAGGGAAAAAGGCACAGGATGGAGCCCTATGGGAAACCTACAGTTAGTAGAAGTCACCTGGATAGAGATCCAGCATAAAATACTAAGTGGTCAAATAGGTAGGAGGAAAATGAGGAGAGAGTAATGTCACAAAAACCTAGAGAAAAGAAAGCATTAAGTAGAAAAGGGTGATTGATAGTGAGATTAAGAAGGATGAAGACTGAGAAAAGAGTATCACATTTGGAAATTTAAAAATCCTTAGTAACTTTGATGAGAGCAATTTTGATTGAATGATGAGGACAGAAGTTTTACTGTAGAGAGATAAGAGGGGGCAAGGGGAGCAATGAAGTGAAATAATATAGATCGCCTTCTCAAGGAGTTTATCCACAAAATAGAGGAGAAATATGGTATGATGGCTTTCAAGGATTGATGAATCAAATGAAATTTATATGAAGATGGGGGAGATATGGACATGCTTGTTTTCAGTGGGGAAAGAGCCAGTAAGCAGAAAGAAATTGAAAATAAGTGAGAGAGTAGAGAAAATGAAGTGGTCATACTGCTGGAGAAGAAGGGATAGATTGGGCTCACTTATGCATGTAGAGGGATTTACCTTTTCTTGCTTGACCTATTACAATAGCTTCCTATTTGCACTAACTGCCTCCAAACTGCTCCTCATTCCAATCTATCTTCTACAATAATTTTCCTAAAGCACACATCTGATCATGCCACCTCCACTGCCCCCCACAAGCTCTAATTTCTCCCTATTGCTTCTAGAACCAAAATAAACTTCTCTTTTTGATATTCAAATATCTTTATAATCTGATACCTTGCTATATTTCCAGAGTTTTTATACACTATTTACTCTCTTCCTAGAATGCTAAGATCTAATAATTCTGATTTGCTGCTCTGTACCCTCTATTCCTCATTTCTGTGCCTTTGTACTTGCTGTCCTCATATCTGAAATTCACTCCATCCTTACCATTCAACTTTTGAATTCCCAGTTTCTTCAAAATTCACTTCAAGCAGGACCTTCTACATATAGACTCTTCTGATCTCTACCCTTTTCCTCCCATCTGTTAGTGTACTCCATTCCCAAACTATCTTGTTTTCATTATGTATACATTGCTGTAATGGCAAGCACAGAAGTAGTTCACACCCTGTTTTAGCTATTGAATTAACATCTTGTTTCAGTCTGTTAAGAAACATAACATGTGAACTCTACAACTTGTGAACTCCTGGGAAGGAGCTAATGACTATATAAGGGGAGCCCCTGGGATAGAGATTTACTGTGACCTAAGGGTGGATGATCTGTGTATTTTCCACTACCCCTTAATAGGTTACTAAGTAGTCACTGATGACAGAATAGTCACTGATGATTGAATAGTGACTGATATTTAACTTGGTGTGCCCCACAAGTGGAGAACTTTGACTATTGTATTTTGTGACCCAATCCTACTTAATGAGGATTGAACAATTGAGTTACTAAATAATTGTACTTTGCTGAAAACTATTGTGACCACTTTGGTGAAAACTATGTGGTCATTTTAGTGATAAGTCATTGTCAATGCTGTACTTTGATTTTCTGTGATAAGTTGTAACATTGTGAATGCTGTACCTTGATTCTCTGTGAATGTTTTGCTCTGATTTGTTATTGACTAAATAGAGTGTTCATTATACTATGTAATCAGAGCCTTGAAAACTGTTCACAGCAGCAATCCTATGGAAAGCTGCTTGTGCATGGGTTTCTAATTACCTATATACTTATCTATGTATGAATTGTTTTTTTTTTTCATTAGAATGTAAGCACCCTGAAAGGAGGGATTGTCTCATTTTTGTCTTTGTATGACAAGCCTACTTAGCACAGTGTCTGACACAGAGCAAATGCTTAATATTGTTCCTTGATAAATTGTGCAAAATACAGCACCAAACCAATCAAGCCATGCCACTGATAGATATATGTAAGAAAGACAGAAATGTTTCCACAAGATGGTGAGAGTAAACAATGACCTTGACTGTTTAGTTTACTTTTTGTTTTGACTCAAATTTGCAGATGAATCAAAGATAATCTTTGCATTTATAAGAGTATAAAACCATAAGTTACAAAATTATGTAACAAAATTCAGATAGATTGCTCCCAGCCTAAGTATAAACGTTTCTTTTTGGATCTCTTTTCCCTGGGCTAAGATTAAAGCCATCTGGTACAGGTAATTCCCTAACTTACTATTCTACACTCATAATTGCTTTTAAGATTCTCTTTGACTTAGCTGTGATCAGCCAGAGCAAAATGTAAATTAGGGGAGTAAGGTCCATCCATCTGCCTACAGAATTCTAGGTTCTAACTTTTGAAATACCTATCTGTTAAACCCAATTTTCTTTGGTACCATATATGGGCCAGCAGAAAACCCTTAGTCTCCCTATAGGTATAAGCACATTAATAGGTGTACAAAGTATAAGCCAACAACAGGTATACAAATGAGTCTATAGTACCCAATAGGTAAGGCAGCAGAGTAGTGATGAGATCAGATGAAGAAAATATATGGGAACAGAAGAGTTTAATGAACTTACTTTGTAAACCTTCAATGTGAGCAATAGTCATTTAGGAGTTTCACTGAGAGTCAGTTAAGCTTTTTAAATATTAGTTTTTTTAATCTCTAATAAGGGAATAATATCACAGGTACTATTTTCATCATAGGGTTGTGATTAGGACTATGAAGTGACATATGTGAAAGCATTTTAGTCTATATAAATATGTTTATAACATATGTATGTAATATATAAATAAAAGTCTATATAAATATGAACCCCACATGTTTCTTGGCAAATGGAAGTTCTAACATTCTGCTGTATAAAAGCAGAGGAAAATAGTTGAGTAACTTGGATCCCAGAGACTTTAAAGTTTTGAACTGGCAGTTTCAACATTTTTTTTTAATTTTAGAAACAATTTGGAGTTGCTATAGAATTTTGGAAAGAGAAATTATCTAATTAGAATGATTCTCAAAGAATATTATTCCAAGAATGAATTGGAAAGGGTGGGCCCCCATAACAGGGAAACTAACATGGAGATGCTAGCATAACTTGGACAAAAGATAACATTTATGGTTGTGGAAAGCAGGAGAGTTAAAAGGTAAATCAATACTACAGGGTACCTTTAAAAAACCAAAACGCTTTTTGTATTAATAAAATATTAAATGGAAGGAAGAATGAAATTGAAATTGAACTAAAAGTTGAAGAAAGCTGATATCAGGCTAGTAGTGGAGAAAGTAAGGCAAAACCTCTGAAACTGAAAAATATGCAGATGAATTCCTCAAAGCAGTTTTGTATTTACTATCAAAACACAGTATTCCTTTTATTTGATTAGCTTTTAAAATAATGAATATTTCCAACAAGGGGAGCTTTGTTCCCTCCCCCAATTGAAAATGCTCTATTCAAATAGCTCATCTCAGACTTCACTCCTTTGAAAAAAAAAGAAACAAAAAGCTGAGCCTTAAACTGATACATCTAAACTCCAGTAATGTTACCATGTACCTTTGTTTCTTGGAGGATAGCATATCTGGTTCATATTTTATGAATGCTTGTTATTGTTGTTGTTAATTTATAAAGAAGAACTCACTGCTGTCTCTCAGTGTATGTGTTTATTAGATACATGCCTAGAGCCTATTTTTATCTTGCTTTGTATCCTGCTGGGATGATCAAAAATACAGAGCTCTTTCTAACGTCATTGGATCAGCTCTATGGAGACAAGAAGAAAAACAAGTAACAAGTTCTTCATTTTCTTTCTAGAATTCTCCTTTCTGACCTGATGTCAACCTCTCTGTAAACTGTAAGCTGGGGGCTTCTTGAGGCCTAAAAGAAATTTTTGGTGTCATACAGAATTTTTACCTGATCCACTCTCATGGTATAGGCAGAAATTTTTCTATTCATTACACATATTAATTTATATGTTATCAATAAATGACTTTGATGGTTTGAATTATTCTTTCCTTAAAAGGAGAGCATCATATTGACTAAGGCACACAGTGATTAAATTTCATGTCCAGAGTCAGTAAGTATTAGAGATGAGACTTGAAGTCAGATATTTCTGACTCCTAGCATTATGTTTTATCTACTAGGTCAAATTGTTTTCTTCCTCATTTTTTGAGCTAAATACTGAGAACAAAACATTAAGAGCCATCATGATATGTGTTAGAGATCAGGCTTAGTAGTAAAAAAATTTAGAGTTCAAAGATAGGGCCTCTGACTCATCCTAGATATGTGATTATCAGCAAATCGCTTAACCTTTCAGTGCCCTCAGACTACTCTCTAAGACTATATTTTATAGATAAGTTCTTGATCTACATCAGTAGAGGGTGTTTGGGTCATAAAGAATGGGATGCAGGCCATGGATAATATAAAATATTAACTTCTAAAATAATTATAAATAATAAAAAATTGGTATGAAGCAATATTTATGAAAACTTAAGTCAATGAGTTCAACAGAAGACATATTTTATTTATTCACTTCTTATTGGTCATTCCCCCTAATAAATGTTTAAATTTCCTTTTCAGTAAGATATTTCATATTAATGGTTCCTTTTGAAGATCTATAGTTATCTTTCTCCCTGAATAGATGATATTCTAAATGGTAGGTTCCCTTTCAAGAAGATCAAAGCCTGGGCTGTTTTCTAAATAACAGGTCATTTTATACACTCAAAGTCTAAAGCCATTTTGTTCCACTAATGGAACATATGAGCATTAACAGCACTCAGATTGGCACAGAGAGTTAAAAGCCACCCATGGTTCTGGGCCTTAGGAAATGGAATCAAAATGATGCCATAGAGGATGGTGTCCTTGAAAAAGAGCAATTTTTCTCCAAACTAATATAAGACAAGATGTACTGGATTGGATCAAGGAACTATCCAGCCCAACATAAAGTCTCCAGCAGAGGTACCTTTGACAAAATGAGGGACAACTTTTTACCAAAGTGATGAAAAAAAAATAGGGTGGGGGCAGAGCCAAGATGGCAGAGTAGAAACAGCACTGCCAAGTTGCTCTTCCCCCAGATAACCTCCAAACCATGTAAAAGGGGACTCTGAACAACTTCTGGAGCCCCAGCACCCACAGAACAATACAGAGACTGCAGTAAGGGCCAATGCAGTGCTCTGGGAGCTGACAGCCCAGCACAGAAAGCCGAGCCCAGGTCTGCATGAGCCGAGGTTTTAGCCCCAGGGCAGCAGGGCTAGCAGCAAGCTGGAGCGACCCCAGAACACCAGCAGCTGTGGTGCTTCCAGAATTATCAACACAGGCATGCCTGGGACAAAGTGAGAGGATAGTGCCCTATGGACTTTGGGACCGATATTTGGGGAACCTATCAGCTTCTTCCCCTGCGGGCTGGAAGCTGCTAAGGAGACATGCCATTTTGCAGTTTCAGGGGCAGATCCAGCTCCTGGCCTGTGAACTGTAGGGAGAACCAGCGATCAGTCTTGGGGGTTAATCGCTCTTGCTTTAACCTCCATGGATCTGGGTTGTGGTCTGGGGTGGAGGTTGCGGGGAGGGTATCCAGCTTGCCAGAAATGGAAGTTGTAAAGACCCCAGCTTTGGGATGGAATCTCCCCTGTCTGGTGGCAGAGTTCTACTGTGGCAACAAGCCCAAAAGCCAAGTAATTAAGTGGCAACATGGCAAGAAAAAGGAAACAAAATAAACAGAAAAATGCAACATTAGACTCCTATATTGGGGGAAAAGAGGATCAAAGCATAGAAAAGGAGGTGGACTGAGAGGTCAGAAATCCTGCTTCAAAAGCCCCAAAGGAAAACAGGAGTGGGTTACAGACCACAGAGGACCTTAAGAAGGACTTTAACAATCAAATAAGAGAAGTGGAGGAAAAATTGGGAAGAGAAATGAGAAGGATGCAGGAAAAGTATGAAATGACAGTCAACAGCCTGACTGAGGAAAATAGCACCTTAAAAAATAGACTAACTCAAATGGCAAAGGAGGCCCAAAAGGGCAATGAGGAGAAGAATGCCTTAAAAACCCAAATTTGCCAGACAGTAAAAGAATCTCAAAAGCTCACTGAGGAGATTCATTCCTTCAGAGTTAGACTGGAGCAAATGGAAGCTAATGAC
The DNA here is from genome assembly GCA_011680675.1 of Gymnobelideus leadbeateri. Classification (NCBI taxonomy): domain Eukaryota; kingdom Metazoa; phylum Chordata; class Mammalia; order Diprotodontia; family Petauridae; genus Gymnobelideus; species Gymnobelideus leadbeateri. Next base: position 48,979 of record WOXC01006117.1, on the reverse strand, counting down.
TTTATGAGAAATGAAGGTGCTGTTAAACAGATCCAAACAAATGAAAGGATAGAAGGCAATGTGAAATATCTCATGGGAAAAACCACTGACCTGGAAAATAGATCCAGGAGAGATAATTTAAAAATTATTGGACTACCTGAAAGCCATGATCAAAGAAAGAACCTATAAATCACCCTTCAAGAAATTCTCAATGAAAATTGCCCTGATTTTTTAGACCCAGAGGGCAAAATAGTGATTGAAAGAATCCACAGATCACCTCCTGAAAATGATCCCCAAAAGAAAACTCCCAGGAATATTATAGCCAGGTTCCAGAATTCCTAGAACAAGGAGAAAATACTACAAGCAGCCAGGAAGAAACAATTTCAATACTGTGGAAACACAATCAGAATAGCCCAGGATCTGGCAGCTTCTACACTGAGTGATAGAAGGGCATGGAATATGATATTCTAGAGGGCAAAAGAGCTGGGATTGAATCCAAGGGTCACCTACCCAGCAAGACTGAGTATCTTGTTTCAGGGGAAAATATGGTCATTCAGTGGAATAGAGGACTTTCAAGCATTCTTGAGGAAAAAACCAGAGTTGAATAGAAAATTTGACATCCAGACACAAGAAGCAAGAGATGCCTGAGAAGGTGATCAGGGAAAAGAAATCAGAAGGAACTTATCAAAGTTGACCTATTTACATTCCTACATGGAAAAATAATAACTGTGACTGATGAAACCTTTCTCAGTATGAAGATAATGGAAGAAGGGTGTGTGGTCATATGAATACATATGTGAATGTGTGTATATATGTTTACAGCTATACATGGAGAGAGGGCACAGGTTTAATTTGTTGGGAAGGAATAATACTTAATGGGTGAAATTATGAGGTGAGGGAGGAAAGTGGCAAGAGGAGATGGGGAGAGACAGGGTAGGGTAAACTATCTCATGTAGAAGAAGCAAGGGGAAGTGGCTTCAGGAAAGGGGAAGAATAAGAAGGCAAAAAGGCAAAACCACATTCTCATTGAATTTGGTTCAGGGAGAAAATGACATAGATACTAAATGGGATATCTCAACTTGCAGCAGAACAGGGGGAAGGGGGATGAGAGGAGGGATGATGGATGGGAGGGTATTCTTGGGGGGAGGAAAGGTTGGAAGTACCCAATATAGAAGAGGGACAGGTTCAAGTAGGGAATGGACCAGGTGGGGGGTGGTATGGGTGGGAGTGAACTATAAGCAGCCTTGTCCAATATATCTACTATGGTAATATTTTGCATAGCTATACATGTACAACACATACTGAATTACTTATCTTCCCAGAGGGAATGGGTGGCAAGGGAGGAAGGGAATGGATCTGAAATCTGAGGTCTTAAAAGTAAATGTTTCAAATAGATATAAATACTACTATCAATACTCTTTTGCATGTAATTGGGAGATAAGATGTACAGGCATTGGGGCCCAGAGATTCACCTTTCTCTAATGGAAAAGTCGAAGGGGGCATGGGAGAAGATATGGGAGAGAGCAGATTGGAGGATGGGATATCTTGTGGGACTGCTATTATGGGATGGTGGGTAGGGGAAAAATGGGGAAAAAATTGTAACTCAAAATATGGCAGAAATGAATGATGTAAACCAGAAGTTAATAAAGCATTTGTTTAATTAAAAAAAAGAAACTTACATGGACTAAAACTAGAGAATATTTTTAAACAAATATACAGTGTGCAGGCAGACAAAGCAGGAAAACAGTCATTCAATTGTATAATAAAAAACTAAAATTTGGCTATTTCCAGAAAACTATGAAGTGCCTCAACTAAAAGGAATGCATAAAGAAATTCTATTCTAATACAGGTAAAAAATAAAGAGGTTATAAACCGTAACAGGAAAAATAAAACAACTTTTACTGGCCATTCCTCTTGAAGTGAGAATCTTAAAGTAACAGAAAAGTGGCTACAAACCCACTTAGAGCACCAAACAGAGAGAAACTAAAAGTCCACTTTCATCTCTGTTATTATCATAAAATCCTGTGTTTCTACAGGTCAAACTGCTAGTGGCAGAAACAGAATTCTTTATAAACTGCAGATGTCCTGGACATAAAATATTTCACTGGAGTTGCACTAGTTCTTAAGACTTTTCTGTTCTAGCCTACCTACTGTATGTATTCAATCTGATATATATATAAGTCTCTTTCTGTAACCCTTGATTATTGTTGGGCAACAAAGATAAGAAAAGCAAGACGGGGTACAAAAATGCAAAATTTCAACAGTAATGGCAATGTTTTCATTCTAGTCCATAAGGGTTCCGCATCCCTTCATTGATTTGAAAAAAATCTCCATGTTTAATCTGGGGGTAGCAAGTCGTGTAAGCGAAATCTGTCTCTGATGTGAGGTCGAACATCCTCATTCAGTTCTACAAGTTTCTCCAGAAAAGGAATCAATTTTAAGAGTTCATTGTCATTTTTATCCATGAACCAGCTCTCTATTGGGATTACATTAGAAAGCTGGTAGGCAAAGGCTTGTGGTGAATTGTCAATTATGATAGTTTTTGAAAGATCTCTTCCAAGGATGTTTAAATCTTTTATGTAGTTTCCTTGTACACACATGCAATGTTCACGGAAAAGTCGGTGCCTGACCAGCTGCTTTTTAGGGTCTAGTATGTTCATTAACTTTTCTGCATACACCTTCTTAGAAGCAGTAAAAAGAATGATCTCATAAATTTGAGACATATGTTCCAGGAATTCCCTGAAGAACGGTCTTAATCGTACATAAACCTGATAAATGACATCTTGGAAAGGGACTGGAAAAGTGAGTGCAGCATCCTCTAGTTCATTTAGACTACAGTGCACTAGTGTCTCATCCAAGTCTAGGACTAGGGAAAATTCTGCCGTACTTCTTGTTTTCAAAGGAAGAACTGGCTTCCTATTTAGTTGTTCCTCTGTCAATGGGGGAACATGCTTGATAAAATAATAGGGATCAAATACTTCCCAATCTTCTTCATAGGTTGCTTCTGCATGGGCTGATGAATAACCACTATCTGCAGACACAGGTGCCGTAAGATGTGGTATATCACGATTAGTTGCTTCTTCCACTTTTTCTAAACCATTATTTATCATAGGTCTTACTTGGACTGCTTTACTTGAATAAGCTGTTCCATTTGTTGATGTAGTTGTACTGGTAGTAATTTCATCTACCTGTTCCATATCAAACTCTTGTACTATTTCTTCAGCTTCCACAGCTTGTCCGGGGGAATCTAATCCTGATGTTCCATTTTTATTTGCTGGTGAGAAAAAGTTGAAAATAGGAGAAAAAATGGTCCCCAACAATGTGGTCCTTGTAGGACTCGCAGTGGCAGGATTATCTTCTAGATTTCCATTTTGTTTTGCATGTTGATTTTTCATTTCATAACTACCAGCTTCTCCATTAACTTGACTTTTCCGTCTTACTCGAGATATCTGTTTATTGGGCTTTTCTCCTGTCCGAGGTGTTGATGTGATCAAGTTGTTATCTATATCACGTTCTATTCTACTCCTCTTTGAAGGATTTTCTCTCTCTTCCTTGGGTGTGCTTCCCTTAACGAATTTTTTAATGGATGATAACAAGCCAGTTTCATTCTTCTGTGTTTTTTCTACTCCCTCAGGTAAACTATCTTCGATCTCTGAATGTTTCCTCTTTGCCTTGACTGCACGTTGTGTATGAATTTGATTTGACTGCTGAGAAGCTTTTCGAGTTCTCAGCCTCATCTTTTATGGGTGCCACCTGTAAAACTGTTGAATTGGAGATGGTTCACCACCCGATGACTTCACATGTATCTGCTTCAATCAGCTTTGGTAACTAAAATAACCAAGTCATCCCGCTCAGATTTCTGATGCAGCTGCAAGAGTAATCTGACTGTGAGGGTAGAAAAGTGTCCTCGGACTCCGGTGGCGGTCCCGGCTGCGCCTCCTGTGGTGTCTCACCTGCTTCCTCCGCAACAGCAGCAGCAAGCAGCAGCAACAAGCAGCAGCAGCAACAGCAGCTCCGTCAGCCAGTCGCCATTTCCTGCCTACCGACCTGCTACACAAACAGGTTTATAAAAAATACCAGTATCACAGTTATGCTTCCTCAGTTTTTGGCAGCTCCCCAGCAGAAGCTCCACCTAGTTCCCAGAATCAAAATTACTTTACCCAGGTTCCCAAAATCAAAATCATTCTCTCTAGCCTGGCCCTTTCCTCTTCAGCCTCCTTGGCAGCTGCTTCTGCCTCCACGAAGCTTATCCAAAGGAGATCTAACTCTCCCTCTCTTGAGCTTTGCCTTATATACAGTATTGCTCCTCCCTTTTCAGTACCTTCCTTTTAAGTCAGCAAAAGGAGTTCATACCTTCTTTTTCTTTAACAGAGGCTTAATTTGAACTAGGTGCTAAGTACCTCTTAGCTTTCCAATGAAAAGGGATTTTTAAATTTCATTACCATTACAGGTTGATGACAGTGAACAGTAAAGAGTGCCTACATTCTAGTAACATTTTCATCTTTCTTCCACAATAGTTTTAGACTCCATCTCTGGGTCTTATGGCTCTGATAGGTGAGATTTCTTTTTTTTTTTTTTATTTTTTAAACCATTGCAAATATTTTAATAAGTGTTCTCTGCAAGGCATTTAAAACACCAGTTTGTGAGGATAAACTCCATTGGAGAGAGAGAAGACAGAACACAGGTAGCCACAGAGCTGAAGAATTTTCTTGATTTGGGGTAGGATCTGAGAGTCTACCGTTTTCTGATCAGCCTTGCGATGCTCAGTAATCTCGTATTTCTCTTTTTCTGTGTCAAAAATCTCTCCTTCTTGGTGTCTAGGTTTACGGAGCCTCTTCTTCTTGAAGTAAGCATCAGTAAGATGATTTGGAATTTTCACACCTGAAAGCTTAACTCGGGTAGAAGTGCCAATGACAAATTTCTGATGGGTCCTTCTCAGAGGAACACAGTTGATGGTCAGAGGTCCAGTCACCAGTAGCAAGCCACTAGCCAGTTGCTTTAGGAAAACCACTCGCTTGCCCCTGTGGCGACCAGTGAGCATGATCAGAACCGTACCGGGCTTGCTGGCTAAAGGGCTTTTTGCCATGACTTAGCAGTTTTCTAGGCACATCCTCAGTAGGGTCATACCTAGGCATTTTGCGAATCTTTACCACTCCAGTTCCTCCATTCTTATCACCATCAACAGGCTTTGAGATAGTAGCAGGCACTTTGTCTTTCTTCTTCCTTTCAATCTGGGTTTTGGGGGAAGCGTATTTCTGCTCGTACGTGCTCTCCGGGAATACATGGCAGACCTGGAGTATCTACCAATCCCTCGAGCCAGGACTGGGTTCCGACTGCAATGCTTTCGAGGCTTTTTGGCCTTTTCAGCTACATCTTCCTTTTCTCTCTCTTTTTTTCCTTTTCGACCTTTTCCTTGGGTGGCTTTTGGTCTGCCATCTTGAGAGACGGGAAAGAGCGATAGGTGAGATTTCAACTTCCCATATTGCCTTTTGCTAAAAGCCCCAGTGCTACATTCTGCTGCACTGCTATGGGACAGCAGTAAAGGAGAGCGATAGGACTGGACCTTTGATTTCATTTTGAGAGAAAATGCCTTCAAGAGAAAACTCTGTCTATTAATGCAGGACAGCATCTTCTCTGGAGCATATAGTGGTAGAGTGTTGCCCAGAATACTGAGAAATTAAATGTTGCCCAGGGACAGAAAGTCACTGTGTGTAAGAGTTTGGATTTGAATCCAATTCTTATTAGTTCCCTGGGCTAGCTCTCTATCCATTGCTTCTCAGGGTCCCGATTGCTGCTGCAAACCAATGTAAATTATATTCTGCAACAGCAGAGCTCTTACTTTTCAGCCTTTCTCTCTATAACACTACAGCTGTTAGTCTCCCATGTATAAGCATGCCCATATATCTCTTTCTTTAACTAGCCTATAATCCAACATTCTTCTTTCACATCTCTCAGTTACTGTTGTTGTTGTTGTTGTTGTTGTTGTTGTTGTTATAGTTATTATTGTTATTGCCAGTTGTGTTTGAGACTTCCTGACAGCATTTTGGGCATTAGTGACAAAGATACTGAAATATGATTTTCCAGTTCATTTTACAGATATGGAACTGAGGCAAACAGGATTAAGTGACTTACCGAGGGTCACACAACTATGAAGTATCTGAGATCATATTTATACTCAGAAAGATGACTCCATGCCCAGTGCTCTCTCTACTGTGTCATCTAGCTGCCCCTTCACCACCTAGCTGCCCCTTCCCTTAGTTAAACTTTACATAAAAGTATCATACTGAAAATGAAAGAAAATACAATGGAAGGACTAAATTGAATGAATGGGGAAATATTTATTACACAGTGGAGGAGATTTATCAGAATTAGGGTTATATTACCATGTTCTCACAGCATCGGATTTGTTCTAAAATTTTGATTAAGGCACCTACTTCCTTCAGCAAGTTCAATTTACTGCATAATATTCTTGGTTCAATTGTGATGAAGTTGGAAGTTGCACTTCAGAAGATTAGTCTATGGGTTGCTTTTTATGATTAATATTTGGGTGGGCAGCTGCAAATGGTAGTATATATCACTACTGTATATAGATTTCTGCAGAGAAATCCCATAAAACCAACTCTGTTTCTTTTCATTTATCTTTATTCAGCAAAATTGACATTTGAAGTAAATGTTACTCAAACGATCTATACTTAGCATGCATCAATCCCCCAAATTATGACTGCATTTTCAAAAATATTGACTCCCTTGTGTGAGAACCATTTTACAAATAGGAAACTCCAGGCTCTCTATTAAGGTATTACAAGCAATTCTTTTCCCAGGAGGGTCCATTTCTAATATAGCAACCTGACATTGTAAGTTGTTGTTGTTTTTTTTTTTTTTTTTTTTTTTTTAGTGTCAGTGAATGGAGACTCACATGATTTGGGGGTTGAATGGGTGATTGTTGACCATCTGTTCCAAAGGGTATCTGAAAAAGAAAACCCCTATTATAACTTTGACAAACCAAACTTCAATTATAGACTTTTATTGGTGGTAAATCAATATGTACTACAGAATCCCATTCCACTTTTGTAAAATTCTAATTGTTGTGAAGATTTATTTTTTGTTCTTTTCCTTATGTTAATATTGAATCTACCTCTCTACAATCTCACTAATAGAGCTTGCTCTGTTCTCTGAAGCCATGCAGAAAAATATAATGACTCTTTTCCATGGTAGTGATTTCAGCACTTAAAGTCTTCTATGATGACGCCACCCAAAATCCTCTCTTCTAGACTGTCATTTCAAGTTTTTAAATATGATCTTAGTTATGATATACTGTCCTTTTAAGCATATTTTCTGAAGGAAGAGTTCAGTAGCCAACATAATACCTGTCACAAATTAATATATGTTTATTTAATTGATTGATCTTGTACCCAAGAACTAATGTTAGAAAGAGCTTTTTATATCAATACCTTTATTTGTAAGACAACTGGTGAATCAGGAACAGGTTTGCTAATGCATAAACCACTGCATCATGACTAAAAACTATTGGACCTATAGTATTGTATTGTCTCTGCTGCTGTAGCTATCCTTTAAAGAAAGTTTAATAGTATTTTTTGCTCAATTACATATCAAAAACTTTTTTAGCATTCATTTTTACAAGATTTTGAGTTTCAAATTTTTCTCCCTTTCTGCCTCCCCTCTTCTCTTCTAAAACTGGTAAGCAGATTGATATAGTTTATACATGTACTATCATGTAAAATATTACCGTTTAAGTCACAGTTATGAAAGGAGATCAAAAGAAAAAAAAAACATATGAGAAAGAATAAAGTGAGAAAAGTGTGCTTCTATCTGCATTCAGAGACTATTAGTTTTTTATCTGGAGGTGGATAGTGTTTTCCATCATAGGTCCTTTGTACCAGTCTTAGATGATTGTCATACTGAGAAGAGCTGAGTCATTCATAGTTAATCATCATAAAGTGTTGCTGACACTGTGTAGAATAATTTCTTGGTTCTGCTTATTTCACTTTGTAATCTCAAAGCAAACTTATTTCATTTTATACAAGTCTTTCCAAATTTCTTTGCAATCTGCCTGCGCACCTTTTCTTATTGCACAATAGAATCCCATTTTATTCAAGTACCATAAATTGTTCAGCCATTCCCCAATTGATGGGCATCCCTTCAATTTCCAATATTTTGCAACCAACAAAAGGACTGCTATAAATATTTTTGTACATGTAAGTCCTTTTCCCTTGGACCTGACAGTAATACTGCTAGGTGAAAAGGTAACAGTTTGTTTGTCCCTTTGGGCATAGTTCCAAATTGCTCTTCAGAATGGTTGGAACAGTTCACAACTCCACCAATGATGCATTTGTTTTCCAATTTTTCACATATCTCCAAAATTAATCATTTTCCTTTTTCTGTCATATTAGTTAATACAGTAGATGTGAGCCGGTACCTCAATGATATGCTGATAGATAGATTTGATTTCTTCATCTGAAAACTACCTGTTCATATCCACTAATCATTTATGAATTGGGAAATGCTTTGTATTCTTAGAAATTTGGCTCAGTTCTCTATAAATTTGAAAGATGAGATCTTTATCAGAGACATTTACTGTAAAGATTTTCCCCCTAGCTTTCTTTTTTCCTTCTAATTTTGGTTATACTGGTTTTGATTATTTCAAAAAAAGTTTTAAAATAATTTTTGGTAGGTTGATTGGTATGGCATTGAATAAGAAAATCAATTTAGGCATAATTGCCATTTCTATAATATTGGCTTGCCCTACACATGAGCAATTTATATCTTTCTAGTTGTTTAGATTTAACTTTATTTATGTTAGAAGTATTTTGTTATTATGTTCATATAGTTCCTGGGTTTGTCTTGGCAGACAAACTCCAAATTATTTTATATTGTTAACAATTATTTTGAATGGAATTTCTCTATCTCTTGCTACTGGGCTTTTATTACTCATATAAAGAAAAACTGATGATTTATGATGGGTTATGTGGGTTATGTGGGTTGTCCATTATTTCAATTAATTTTTAATTGATGTTCTAGGGTTCTTTGTTTACCATCATATCATCTGCAAAAAGTGATAGTTTTGTTTCCTTATTGCTTATTCTAAGTCCTTCAACTTCTTCTCTTATTGCTATGGCTAATATTTCTAGTATCATACTGATGATAATGGGCCTCTTTTCTTCACTCCTAATTGTATTAAGAGGGTTTCTAGCTCATCCCCATTACATATAATGCTCAATGATGGTTTTACATAGATATTGCTTATCATTTTCAGGAACACTCCCTTAATTCCTACAATCTCTAGCGTTTTTAATATGAATGGGTATCATTTTTGTCAAAAAGTTTTTCAGCATTTATTAAGATAATCATATGATTTCTGTTCGTTTTGTTTTTGATGTGGTCAATTATGTTGATAGTTTTCCTAATATTGAACCAGCCCTGCATTTCTGGTATAAATCCCACCTGGTTGTAGTGTATAATACCTGTGATATATTGCTATAATTGCCTTGCTGGCATTTTGTTCAAAATGTCAGCACTGATATTCATTAGGGAAATTTAATCTATAATTTTCTTTCTCTATTTACACTTTCCTTGTTTTAGGTATCAGTACCATATTTGTGTCACAAAAGGTATTTGCTAGGACTCCTTCTTTGCCTATTTTCTATATAGTTTATTTAATATTTTAATTAATTTTTCTTTAAATTTTTGGTAGAATTCTCTCATAAATCCATCTGGCCCTGGAGGTTTTTTCTTAGAGATTTCACTAATGTTCAATTTGTTTTTCTAAGATGTGGTGATTTAAGCAATCTTTTTCCTGATCTGTTAATCTAGATAACTTATGTTTTCATTAATATTTATTTCAGATTTATTGGCATATAATTGGGCAAAATATTTCCTAATGATTGCTTTAATTTCTTCTTCATTGGTGGTGATTTCAACTTTTTCATTTTTTTATAGTGGATATTGGGTTTTCTTCTTTCTGTTTAAAATTTAAACTACCCAATGACTTATCTATCTTATTGTATGTGTGTGTGTGTGTGTGTGTGTGTGTGTGTGTGTGTGTGTGTTTATAAACCAGCTCCTATACTTATTTAGTAGTTCAATATAGTGTTTTTCTTTTTAACTTTCGATTTTATTAATCTCACCTTGGTTTTTAGGATTTCCAGGTTGGTGCTGAATTGAGAATTGTTAATTTGTCTTTTTCTAGCTATTTTAGTTGCCTGCCCAATTCATTGATCTGTTCTTTTTCTGTTTTGTTGATGTAAGAATTTAGAAAATTAAAATTTCCTCTAAGTACTATTTTGACTTCATCCCATAACTTTTGGTATCATGTCTCATCGTTGTCAGTATCAATATTATTGATTGTTTCTATGATTTGTTTTTGATCTACATATTCTTTTGTATTAAATTTATTTCGTTTCTTTTTTTAATCTTTTTGAGTGTAATTTTATTGCATTATAATCTGAAAGGAATACATTTAATATTTCTGCCTTTTTACATTTGATATTTAGGTTTCTTTGTCCTGTTACATGGTACGTTTTGTGTAGGTGCCATGAGATGATGAGAAAAAGATGTATTTATTTTTGTTCCCATTCTGTTTTCTCCAAAAGTCTATGAGATCTAATTTTTCTAATATTCTATTTACCTCCTTAGTTTCTTTCTTATTTTGTTTTTGCTTGAATTTATTTAGTTCTGAAAGCAGATAGTTGAGGTCCTTCACTAGTATAGTTTTGCTGTCTTTTTCTTCATGTAACTAACTTCTCTTCCAAAAATTTGGAAGCTATACCACTTGGTGCACATATGTTTAATATTGACATTTTTTATTGTCTATGTACATTTTAACAAGATCTAGTTTACTTCCTTATCTCATTTAATTGCATCTATTTTTACTTTTACTTTGTCTGAGATCAGGATTTCTATCTCTGTTTTTATTCACCTGAAACATAATAGATTCTGCTCCAGATCCTTGCCTTTACTCTGTGTGTCTCATTGTTTCAAGTGGGTTTCTTGGAAACAACATATTGTAGGATTCTAGTTTTTTATCAACTCTGCTCTCTGCATCCATTTTATCAGAATTCATCCCATTCATATTCAAAGTTATGATTACTATGTATTTGCTACATCCTATTCTTCCTCCTGTTTGTATCCTCTATCCTTTTAACCTTTCCCTTCTCAAAACTGTTTTGCCTCTGTCTACCACCTCCCCAATCTTCCCTCCTTTCTGTAAGTCCCTATCCTCCCTTACTTGATCTCCTCTCCTCCTATTCCCCTATAAGGTAAGACAGATTTCCATATTCAACTGTGTTTATTCCCTCTTTAAGCCAGTGCTTATGAGAGTAAGGTTTAAGTGATGCTTATCATTCACCTCCCATCTTTCCCTCCACCGTAATAGCTCTTTTGCTCCTCTTCATATGAAATAATTTACCCTATTCTACCTCTCTTTTCCTTCTGTACCCTTTGTTCTCCTCTTTCCCATACCTTAATCATTTTTGGTCATTCTCTCAAATTCACCTTATACCCATAGCTTCTGGCTATGTATATTCCTTCTAGCTGTACTCTTAGTGATTCTCTCTCTCTCTCTCTCTCTCTCTCTCTCTCTCTCTCTCTCTCTCTCTATATATATATATATATATATATATATATATATATATAAATATATATATATATATTTATATATATATATAGTTGTATATTTTTTTAAGAATTATAAGTATCATCTTCCCATGCAGGGATGAAAATAGTTTAGCTCTATTGAAGTGCTTTTCTTTTCCCTTTATAACCTGTTTAATGTTTCTCTTGTGTCTTGATATTGGAGATCAAATTTTTGTTTTATTTCTGGTATTATGCTTATGAAAGCTTAAAATCCTTCTAATTTATTGAATAACCATTTTCCCCTTCATGGTTTAAGGTTAATTTTGCTGAGTAAGTGAGTCTTGTTTGTAATCCTAGCTCTTTTGCTTTCCAGAACATCATGTTTCATGACCTCTATTCCTTTAATATTACAGCTGCCAAAACCTGTGTAATCCTGATTGTGACTCTATGATATTTTAATTGTTTCTTTCTAGCCACTTGTAGCATGTTTTTTCTTGACCTGATAGTTTTTAAATTTGGCTACAATATGTCTTGGGGTTTTTATTTTGAGATTTCTTTTTTAAGGTGATCAGTAGCTTCTTTCATTTTCCCCCTGGTTCCAGAACATCAGGGCAGGTTTCTTTGAGAATTTCTTGAAAGATGCTGTTCAGTTCCTCCTTTTGATTATGGCTTTCAGGTAGTCTGATCATTCTGACCTTGTCTTTCCTGGATCTGTTTTCCAAGTCAGTTGTTTTTCCCATAAGGTCCTTTATATTTTATTCCATTTTTTTCATTCTTTTGAATTTGTTTAATTTATTCTTGGTGTCTCATAGAGTCATTAGCTTCTACTTGTCCAACTCTAACTTTAAAGATGTTGTTTTCCTTAATTAGCTTTTGTACTTTCTTTTCCATTTCACCAATTTTACTCTTTAAATTGTTGCTTTCTTCAGTGTTTTATTTTTGTGTCTCTTTTTCCATTTAATCAATTCTACATTTTTAGCAGTTTTTTAAGTTGTTGACACTTTTTTCATAATTCTCTTGCATCACTCTCATTTCTTTTCCCAATTTTTCTTCTAACTCTATTATTTAAGCTCCTTTTTTGAGATCTCCCATAAGTTTTTATTTTCAGGTCTTGAAGTCACTTTCCATTTTTCTTTGGGGTTTTGCCCATAATTGTTTTGACATTGTTGTCCTCTTCTGAGTTTGTGTGTTGGTCTTCCCTGCTACCATAATTACTTTCTTTGGTCAGATATTTTTTGCTCATCTTTGGTCCTTTCTCATTTCTTTTAAATTTGATCTCTTCTTCCAAGCTTGACCAGGCTTTGTCTCAGACTTCTATTGCTGGTGGCTTCAGGCCCTGGATGTTTACCTTGTGTTGCCTTGAGGCTTATGGGGGACCCTAGTGTCTGATGCTTTGTTGAGAAGGTTGTGTGGGGGGTGGTTGTAGGGATCTGGCTGCTTGCTTGGTGCTGAGCTAGGGTCTTAGTGATGATGTCTGGTGTGTGCTGAGGCCCATTGTGGTTTTTCTGCATTTCCCTGGTGCTACACTGAAGTATGTGGAGTTCTGTTTGCTGGAGGATACCTGCCCAATTCGGGCTATATTGAAGCATGTGCTAGTTCTCAGATATCTGGCCTGACAGTTCTGGCTATGCTAAGGCACATGGGACATCACTGGGTTGGCATTTTCATGCTCCACCACACTGGGTCTCAGGATCTCCTGCTGGTTTGCTAAGGTGGGACTTGCTGCTGCCTTGCTGGGATACTTCCTTTCCTGAAATGCACTTCCCTTTTTACCTGAGATGCATCTTTTTTGTTGATCCTATAAGTCTCTTGGGCTAAAAAGACCGTGCCACCACATCTTTCAATGGCTCCTCTGTTCTGGGATTTATTCTGGAGTTCAAATTTATCATTGTTTGGAGGTGAATATGAGAGAGCAACAGCGATTTACTGCTTATTCTGCGATCTTGGCTCCTGAAAGTAGCTGTTATAGATACCCTGTAAAATAAATGTATACTGGATGGAATGACAAGAGACTACAGGATGTTCTCCTGTGAAGACGTCCTCCACGTGACAAAATGTGTTTGCAATAACAAACAAACAACAACAACAACAAAAACCTAGTTCCAGAGGCATCCAGAATCCTCTCACTATAAAGGTTTGTATATTTTGTAAATCTGGTGGTTTTTTTTAATTAAAAGACCATGCACAGAATTAAACAGTAAGTGATTATGCTGATTCAAAAAAGGAAGGAAGGAAGTAGGGAGGGAGGAAGAGATGGAAGAAGGAGGATTAAGTTATAGAAGAACTTGACATAGGAGCTGGAAGAGAAGAATTTAAAACATTGCAGGGGGACTAAAAATCTTTTTTGGTTGGAACTCTGGCAGTAGGAAACAAATAGCTAATAGGAGGCTTCAGCTGAGTAATTTCTGAATGATCAGAGAAAGAAAGGATTTCATTTGTCAAAAGCTCCAGTGACTGCTATTGCTGAGAAGTGAAATGTCTTACTGGGGTTTCTTGCTTTCTGCTGCCATCTTTCTCAACTGGTTTGCAGCTGCTTTGGTATCCTGGTGAGCTGGCTTAGAGAGTCAACCTGAGCTGTGTTGCTGTGGACTTCATCCTGTTTGGACAATGAAGCAACTTGTTAGTGAACAGCAATGTAACATCTTGCCTCCATAGTCCAAAGATAGACAGTTTAAGGAACTGTGCAGTTTTCTGGCTTAAAGATAACTGGTATAAATGCTAAAAGATCATATATTTAAGTGACCTTTTAAGGGTGACAGTTAATTGAAAGAGTAGATAAATGTTATGTTTGAGTAGAGAAGAGAATTCGCCTAGTTGAAGAGCAGTAAGGTTCAGCAGTCAGTGACAAGGTAGACAGCTTTGTGTATGTTCTCAACTGCACCAATCATATTGAAGCCTGCAGTACAGAGTTCTAATTACCTTGGACCTATTGGTTTTCCTTCCTTATGCCAGGTTCCTATAAGTGTTTATCCACTATTCACTATAGAAAGTAAATGCTTTGTTGGGAGAATATGATCTGTATTTATATATGTATTAGGGTATGTTCTATAACTTAGATGTTTTGTATCTTAAACATAACCACATATTTAGCAATGTGACACAATATATTACACTATAGGTACTATAGTATAACATAAAATAAACATAATATAACATAACATAAAATAAACAATATAACATAATATATTCTATAACGATATGTTGTTATTTAATATTCTTAACACTATAATATTATATATTTTAGCTCATTGTTAAGTAGATAGTTATGTTTCAGATCTAAACGTATCATTGTTGGGGCGGCTAGGTGTCGCAGTGAGTAGAGTGCTGGCCCTGGAGTCAGAAGGACCTGAGTTCGGATCCGGCCTCAGACCCTTAACACGAACAAACAAAACAACCTGGCCATGTGACCTTGGGCAAGTTACTTAACTCCAATTGCCCCCAAAAAAGAAAAAAAAAGAATTTAAGTGATGCCAATTGTCTTATCAACTTAATGCTAGGTGGCACAGTGAGTAGAGCATTGGCCCTGGAGTCAGAAGGACCTGAGTTCGGATCCGGCCTCAGACACTTAAGGCACACAGAAACAAACAACAACAACAAAAAAAAAAACCTAGCCGAGTGACCTTGGGCAAGTTACTTAACCCCAATTGCCCTCCAAAAAGCAAATATAATAAAATAAAATAAAAGTATCATTATTGTAAGTGGCTGGTGGTGGAGTAGAACACATTGGATAAGACCTCAAGAGAGAAACTAATGAGTAGAAGTGTGTTCCCCCTGACCAGGTTGTACCCTGACTTTATCATTCTTCACTCAGTAACCTCTTCATCCTGGAAAATCCTTCCAGTCCTGGAATTCATATCACAGAAGTATCAACAATTTCTCTCTGTCTCTCTTTTTCTGTCCCTGTCTCTGTCTCTCTGTCTCTCCTTTTCTCTTTGTCTCTCTGTCTGTCTTTCCATCACACACACACACACACACACACACACACACACACACACACACACACACACACTGTAAAGCCAAGCACAAGCAGCTTTCCAGAGGACTGCTGCTGTGAATAGTTTCAAGATTCTGATTACACAATACAGTGAACTCTCTATTTATTCAGCAGTAAATTAAGGAAAAACATTGACAGAAACCAAAGTACAGCATTCACAATGTTATGACATAATGACTTATCACTAAAGTGGCCCCATAGTTTTAAACAAATGATATCATTCAGTGAATCCCTAACTCAATCATCCTTAAGGAGCAAGCCTCCTTAAGGGACACAGAGTAAAATCATTCAGTAAGTCCCTAACTCAGTCATCCTTAAGAAGCAGGCCTCCTTAAGGGACAGAAAGTAAAAATGTCAAAGTTCTCTAACCCTAGGTCACAGTAAATCATAATTTTCTCAGTTAGCAAGAGGTACCCAAGAAGAGGTCTTTTCATCTTGACTCAAGACTGGCTCTCAGATTCCATGATTCCTCTTCCATGGTCCCAGCTCCTTCCCAAATCTACCCAACCATTACCTGGATTCAAAGGCAGGCAGCTCTTAGCTCCTTATCCAGGTCCTTGTGCAGTTCCTTGGCCAGTTCCCATTCCATACTAAAGCTCACAGTGTCCAATCTTCCTCAAATCCTTCACAGTTCCTTTTTCTGTGAAGACAAAACTTAGCAGAGCCACAATAATATTTGTACACATTGTCAGCACCATCATCAATTCACTCTGCCTGTGAAATCAACACAGACCCACCAACAAGGCCAAGAACTCAACATACATCATCAACATAAAAATCAACACAGACCCATACAAAAGGACTGAGAGGTCAACACAAATCATTTATAAAGTCGCAGCACCTCTGAAACCCTCCTCCAGAACTTCTGTATACATACAACCAGAAAATCCTCTTTCAGGGCTTTGAGTAAGGTCCCAGGGCTTCTGTACAAAGTATCATGAACAAACATCAACACACATAAGAACAGACAAACATAGAGTGCTGGGATACCACAAGTTTCTCCTAATCGACTCCATACCAGGAGAGTTCTCTTCTCAGTTCTTCTCAGTTCTGTTCTCTACCAGCCTGGGCTTCTCCTTTTATAGGGTCATTAGCTCCTCCCAACAGGGATTCTCAAGTTGTGGGGTTCCTGAGTTTTGGGGTTCACAAGTTCTGTTTCTTAACAAAGACTTGATAGGATCATGGGCAAGGCTTAAAAGAAATTGAACTGAAACAAGGTTCAAATAATTAAATAGCAGAAACAAGTTGTTAACTACTTCTTTGCTTGCCATTGCACACACACTCTCTGAGGAGGGCACCCAACGAGCCATGTCTTCATTTCCCATCAATCATTGCTTCAGACTTTTTGACCATGGCCCTGAGTCTAGTACTTCTATTCCCCTCTTCCTAGCTTCCTTTTATGGGTTATTTTCCTCCATCGGAATGTAATCTATACATTATGTTTTAAACATACACAAATATACATATTTAAATAAATGATTTAGGGATTATTCAGTGTAAGTCCCTCATTTTATAAACGAGCAGGCTGAAGCCTAGAGAGGCAAAATGTCTTTTCCTAGTCACAAAGTTAAAATTGGTCACTTGTGTTTCATTTGTGGTAAGTTTAGTAGGTAGACTGTTGACTCTCATAAGCAAAAGTATTTGACCTCAGTCACAGAATGACCTCCATATAACTACTATTTGGAAATGATCAGAAGCACAGAAATAAATTATAGCTTCTATAGCAGATGTATTGTGATTATTCTCCTGTGATGATACTGACAGATGAAACCTAAAGAACTTTGCTCTTGGTCACATCAGTGAAAAAGGTATATTAGAACAAGAAGCCTAAGTACATCTTTGGAAAAGGTCAGCATTTCAATATGACAGATAGCTGTTGAATATTTACTTATGCAAGACATGGTGATGAGAGGGATAGAAAGATCAATGACATGGCCCCTGAGTTTATGTAGCTTACTGTCTATGAGGAAGAAATTAAAGAGTTTTGTATATAAATGAATACAATTTAGAATAGCATTGTGAAAGTTATAAATTGTGTTCCTAAATATTAAGGAGGGAGGGCACATTTCAGGCTAAGAAAGTCAAGCAAAGCTATGTGGAGCATAACAAAATTATAGATTTAGAATAGAAAGAAATCTCAGGGATCACCTCATTCAAACTCCTCATTTTATAGATGAGGAAAATGAAGCCAAGTAAGGTGAGATGATTTGCCCATTATAAAATAGCTGATAAGGGTCAGAGCCAGGATTCAAACACTTCAACTTCAGATATAACATTATTTTCATGGAATTGAAAAAAAAATGTATGCATGTTGGGGCAGCTAGGTGGTGTGGTGAATAGAAAACTAGCCTTGGGGTCAGGAGGACCTGAGTTTAAATCAGGCTTGAGACACTTAATGCACTTACTAGCTATGTGACCTTGGGCAAGTCACTTAACCCCAATTGCCCTGCCTTCCATCCTCTTAAAAAAATGCATGCATGCACGAATGAAAGATATTAAGCACATCACTATGTGCAAAGTACAGTACTTTTTTGTTGTTGTTGTTAGTACTAGGGAAAGAAATAAAAAAGTAAAACAATCCATGTTCTCTGGGAGCTCACATTAGTGTGGGAGATAACACATATGGAAGGTATCAACTGTCTCCCTCAGGATGTGAAGAAAAAAGTGATCAAGTTTGCGGTGTTAGTCTGACTTGCATGGCAGAAGCTGCCTCCCAACTTTCTGTCACAGTGTCTTGCAGCTTCAGTGAGGCTGGCTTGCTTCTCTTATGTGTGGCAGTTAGGTCACAGATGGTGGAGATGACTGACCCCTTCTTGACAGGAATAGATAAGGAACGGGACTTTGGTTAGAAGATTCATGGAGGTAGGACATTCCAGGCATAGGGGAAAGTGTGAGCAAAGGCAAAGAAAAAAGAAAGCTCAAGCTATTGTCATTTGTGAAAGCAGCTCTATAGAAAAATACATTTGTAGGCTATTGTGATTGGCGGAACTGAAGCAATTGCTTCATTGTAACTGAAGGAGCTTTGTTCTCTAACCCCAATAGAAGATATAATAGGCAGACAAAAAGCCACAGACTGATAGGCTTCTTTGGATTTGGATCTAGTAGACTATTCTCTCCCACAATTGTCTCAATAGGCACTTGTGTAGAATTAGATCTGATTGGTTTGTTAATTCTCAGCATAGATGTGGGAAATGCTGGCTAAGGAAGAATCCAGACTCCATCTCCTGAGGACTGACTCCTCTTCTCTCACTTACAGACTCTCTTCATCGTTCTCTTTCTATCTGGCTTCATAAAAAGCTGATTATGTATAGTTTATGCAATAATTTACCATTAATAAGAGCAAGCATTCCTTAAATAATCTGTTTCCTCTGCTAGATCATCAAAATGACTAGAAATCATTAAAAAAAAGTGTTAGTTAAATATCAGACGTTGCAGATGTTCACACAGCATCCAATATGAGTTTTAGCTTCTCTCCCCTTTCACCAGCTTTCCCCAAAGAGTTAATTTGGGTTTCAAACTCAAAATTCAATGATGCACCAGGGAAAAGTAAGCAAAAAATGCAAATCCTCAAGGATGGATTGAAAAGCTGGGGGTTCTGGGGTTCTCCCAGGGTGAAATAACTTGTAATATTTACATCAACTCGATATTTTGAAGAATCATGAATATCAGAAATAAAGCTTTAAAGTCGTATTACAAAGAATTCTGCTGCAACGTAATTGGAGATAAAACATATAATTTGAGCCTTAAACATTTTAATGGAATATGAGGATGGAGAATGTGCTAATTAGGATTTTTGTTCTGCTAAAACAACTTCATCACTTATTTTGCAGCACTTCAATATAATTCCAGGGCGAGGTATTTAATTCCTCAGTATCTTGCTCTCTTCCTGCCTCTAAACATCCCTTTCTTTACAAGTCCTATGGAGACATCAGTTGGGGGGGAGGGGAATACCTTGTTTTCCTGAAGGTACTGTCTCCACTTTACCAAGATGCTGTCATAACAATTTTTCTGATCTCAGTCAATTTTCTTTCATATATCTCTGGCTCCCTGTAATGGGGAAGGCACAAGGCACATTATTAACTGCTGGATTTCAAGTCAATTTATTAGTTATTCATAGAGGGCCTACTATGTGTCCATAAAAAACCTGTCTTAAAAACCTCTAATGTGAAACAGCCCTGTGACCCTGTGAAAGACATTTAATGTCTCCGAATCTCAGTCAACTTTCCAAGATTTCTTTACTGGATGAATAGCAATTAACTCTATTTTCCTTAGATCTGCTCTACCTGATCTGTCCCAACTAAAGCAGCATTGCTCCCTTATGGAAAGCCAAGAGGAGTCACATTTTAGGCCTGCACCTTCCTTTAGACTTCAGTGGAGATAGCCAGGACACTGAACCCCTAATCCTGGGGAATAGAAGCATCCTTAGAACAAAGGTAACAAACACACTGAAAGTGACATACAACACTCCCCAGTGCTACCAACTAAATTAATATATAATTGGTAAATATTTAACAAAATTATTTAAAATTAAACAATATACTTGATGCATTCCTTTTATTTTCTATGTTTCTTTAGTAAGTGCCCTTATATTAATCAATAATCATTTCCTAAGTGCTTGCTATTTGCTGGGCACTGCACTGGGGACTGAGGATACAAAAAAAAATAAATAAATAGTTCTTGCCCTCAAGGAATTTATAGGCTAAAGGAGAAGTAATGTGTATTTGTACATAAACAGTATGAACATAAGTACTTACCAATAAGCATATGAATATTATATGAAATTAATATGAGCAAATGGTGAGGGGGTGCAAAGGGATTAGGGCTTAAAGAGATCAAGGAAAACTTCTTACAGAAGTTGGCTCTTGATTTTAATTTTGAATGAGTGTAGGAATTCTTAATACAAAGGTGAGTGAGGAGTTTATATTGCAGTGACTGCAAAAGTAAAGACAGAGGAGATTGGGTGTAATCTGTCAGGAAAAGTGAAAAGCAAACAAACAATAAAACAAAACCCAAATAAACAAGCACAAAATAATTGGCTGGCCTGTAGAGCCCATGAAGGGCAAAATATATGAAAGGGAAGAAAGGCAGGTTGGGGTCAGGTTAGAAAGGGTTTTATTCATTTATTTTTATATAAAATTTGATTGAAAACAACAGCACTTGTTGAGCTTCATGTGCTAGGCAGAAAAAAAAGCATAGCATAGCAGATAGAGGATTTGTTTTACGGACAGTAGGACCTGGCTTCGAGTCATACTTCTGACACAGATTACCTAGGGAACCACGGAGTAGGTTTTTACCTTCTCAGTGACATGAGCTCCTTTCTAAGACTAAAAGTTTAGTTTACATTTTGTCTTTTGAACAAAATGTAAACTCCTCTATTTGGCATTTAAAACCCTTCACAATCTGTCTCTAGCTTAACTTTCTTTCTATTAATATGTAATTTAAAGTTTTTCCAATTACATGTAATCTTTTTTTATTTGGAGTTCCAAATTTTCTCTTTCTCTCCCTTCCATTCACCTATCCTGAAATGGTAAACAATTAGATTTAGGTTATACAGGTGCAATCATGCAAAACATATTGCCATATTAACCTTGTTGTGAATGAGAACACAGAAACTCCCCCCCCACCAACAAAACCTGAAAAATAAAGTGAAAAATAACATTTTTCTGTATGCAATCAGATATGATCACTTTTTTCTCTGGAGTTAGATAGGATTTTTTATCATGAGTCCTTTGTAATTGCCTTGGATCATTTTATTATTGAGAATGGCTAAGTCATTCATAGTTCATCATCATACAGTGTTGCTGTTACTGTGTACAATGTTGTGGTTCTGCTCACTTCACTCTGCATCAGTTCATACAAGTTTTTCCAGTTTTTGTTTTTGTTTTCCAAAACCATCCTGCCTATTATTTCTTATGGCACAATAGTATTCCATTATAATCATATACCATAACTTGCTCAGTCATTAACCTACTGATGAACACTTACTTAATTTTGAATTCTTTGTCATCACTAAAAGACCTGTAATAAATATTTTTGTACAAACAAGTCTGTTTCCTTTTTTAAAAATATCTATTTGGAATACAGACCTGGTAGTGTTATTGCTGGGTCAATGAATCTGCACAGTTTCACAGCCCTTTAGGCATAGTTCCAAATTGTTTTCCAGAGAGATTGAATCAGTTCCTAACTCCAAAGAGTACATTACTTTCCCAAGTTTTGCCATCTCCTCCAAAGTTTATCTTTTTCCTTTTGCCATATTAGATAACACTCCAGATATGAAGTTGTACCTCAGAATTGTTTTAATTGGTGTTTCTCTAATCAAAAATGATTTGGGATATTTTAATATGACTCTGCACATACTTCTTGGAGACAAAGATGAAAGCTGGGTGACAGGTGGGCACCAAGGGCAGATGGACAGTCCTGAAAAGCACTTGGAAAACCCACACACCAGAGTGAAGGGATAGTCAGGGAGGACTAGCATCTCAAGACCTAGTGTATGTGTCAGACAATGTTGGATTACTTCACTTTATTTACTTTTCTTTTTACTTCTTTACATCTCTTTACTTCTCTCTCTTTCTTCTCATGTCTAAGATACAATAATAGGTTCTTTGAATTCTACTTCATTAAACTATTTTTCCTCATTGATCAGAATCTGTCACACAATGGCAGCCTCTTCTGTCACTTCATTTTAAAGAATAAAATTGCCACTAAAACAAATAAGGATGTGTTCTACATATGTTGCTCTGGGCAGAGACAGTAATGATAGTCTATGTGTTGATAACTGAAATTCTCCATCAGCACTATAAAAGTTTTGTAAGGTTTCTCAAATCATAATACAATCCCTTCTTCGTGTCCAGTGGTCTATAACACAATAACATAATATTACTACTGTTCCTCAATTAATCTGCTGGTAAAACCATTTTAGCAGATTTAGCAGAAGTTATTCCAATGGCCATGACTGTGGATGAACAGGTGCTGTGGAGCACTTGGAGCTTGGTCAGACATAAAAGATTTCAAGGTCATCTACTGCATTCGAGGACACGATGACTCTCGAAGAGTGAGGCTGAGGACTATACAACTCTGTTTCACTTAAATCCAGTTCATGCACAAGTCAAGACATTGCCCATGTCATTGGTCCTCTTTGAAAATGAAGGATCAAAAACAAGATTCATATGAATAGAGATAGCTTTGATTTTTTCATCTGAACACTGCCTATTCATATCATTTGACCACTTATGAAATCATAAATCACTTACATTTTTACAAAATTTTACTCAGTTCTCTATATATTTAAGAAGTGAGACCTTTCCTGAGATACATGCTGTAAAATTTCCCCCAGCTTTCTGCTTTCCTTCTCATCTTGGCTACATTGGTTTTGTCTGTGTTAAACCTTTTTAATTTAATATAATCTAAAATAATAAATAAAATATAAATAATGGCCTTTGCCTTTCTGACTTTGTTCTTATCACTCCATCCCAGAATTATTTCCTGATGACACTCCTTTTCTCATTATTCCACTTTTCACTCATTCTGCCAGTTCATTCTTCAAAGTGGCAACAGTAATGGGGACTTTATTCTTTTTAAAGGCAATGTCCCTGTCTCTTCCCATACTCTTCTCTCCCTTATTTCTCCAACTCCATTGTCTCAAGTCTTGCATCTCTACATAGAATGTTTCTTCCCTTTCCTTTAGGAATGAAAGGGGCATGGTTCTTGGTCAAAAGAGATTATCAACAGAGATTATCTCCAGGTTAATGTTATACAAACAAAAACTCAGGAAGCAGACCCATTGAGAGTTGTTGCTCTCCAGATTCCTACCCATAGTAACACATGCTATCCCACAGAATAAATCATCTGGCAGGGCTGTTCTTCTCAACACTGTTTTATATCATATTAATAAAAAAGTAGGCATTAGTAGTATACTTAGCCTATTCATGTTCTAAGTCTCCTTGACTAAGGCCTACATGTACATTTTACATTACTAATGCCATATAACTGAATCAACCACTTGGAGTCCAAGATCTAAGAGTAATGAAAAGCCCTCCGTACAGAAATTATTGCACTTGTCTAGTTGAAAGGAGATAGATAACATCAAAAACTAAATTGGTAGCCAAATAAGTATGGAGAAGGGGATCAATGTAGATATATGATGCATGCTGAATAGACAATATAGAAAAACTGATTTGATTGGGAAGCATCGAGTGGGACTTAATAGATACTGTATGTATTCATATTTTATTTGTCTACTCCTGGTGACTTGAGGGTGAGAAATATAGGACAAATTCCTTTTCCTTATGGTCTGCATAACCTAGCTGGAAAGATGAAATATGCATACATATCAAAACCATAAATCAATAAGCTTTTAAAATAAACATGCTACAATTTACTTAGCCAAACCAATGCTAACCCATTTAAAGTAGTCACTTTAGGATACTTATATTTAATTCAACCATGTTGTCTTTGCTCAGAAGATTTTTGGAGCTTCTCCTTTGGAATAGCCTTCAGAGCCCAAATCATTCTCTTACGTCTACTAGAGATGGCAAAACAAATTGGCTGAATACTTTGGGCTTTCTCTTTAGCATCCCTCCTTTCATACACTTCCATAATTCCTTTCAAAGAGGCACATTTAGATGTTTATTTTCAACCAAATTTTAGAACTTAAGATTCATTTATTTTTGATAAACTGATGAAACTATAAAGACAAAATAACAAAATGTTTAGACCTAGTATAATTCATTTCTTTTACTTTTGGAAACATGTTCGTTTATTTTTAGAAATCCAACAGCTTTATTTTATATACTTTTACAAAATGAAGGAGAATCTTAAAAATCATCACTGGGTGCTGGTTTAGTAGTAGAGTTGCCGCTCAGCTCTGATTTCCTATTTTACAACTATAGAGATATATGTATCTACATTTTAATTAATGTTTATTCTTTTTCAGCTTTGCAAATGGGCAATAACCATTTCACATTTTTTGTCACTAAGATGACAAGATTGGAATACTTTTCAACCCAACAGATTGCTTCTTAGTGTGTGCATGTGTATGTGTGTATATTTTCCAAGACCAGTAGAGAATGTTATTCCACTTTTGCTAATTCTATATGATATGTAAGAAAAACAAGACATTTAAGCCTTAGATGTGATAGCATTTTGGAAAGCATCATTAAATATTTGTTAGTAAAGGCTCTTGCTAATATACAGGAATGCAAAATGATTGGAGAAGGACCCAGGATGGGTGACCATTATCTCTCCCAAAAGATAATAACAACTGCAAAAATGTTTCCACTGTAATAATATTATTTGCGAATATGGGTGAAATAATCACAGTGTCTTGCTGCACATATCAGTGATTTTTATAAATATTTTGGCCTTTATCTCATATTTTTAATTTGCTTTTGCCAATCAGAATACTAACCAAATAATATTGGATCTCTTCCCTATTTCCCCCCAAGCTGAGTGATTTTTCTGTTTTTGAATGTCTTTTGATAGTATGATATGTCTTATATACATTTTATAGTATTTTGTGTATATGTCATATTTCTCTATTGCTTTAGACTATGAGCTCTTTGAGAGTAGGAAGTGAAAAAACCTTTTTGATACCCCTGAATAAATTTAAAATATATTGTAATCTTCATTTTAGAACCATAGTTTATGTGTGTCAGTGATTCTTATTCGTGCATAATTCCTAGAATTATTTGGTGATATATATATATATATATGTATAAAATATTAATTCAATGACAGTTGCTGTTGTTATTCAGTCATGTCAAACTTTTGTGAACCCCATTTGGGGTTTTCTTGGCAATGATATCAGAGCAGTTTGCCAGGTCCTTCTCCAACTCATTTACAGATGAAGAACTGAAGCAAACAGGTTTAAGTGACTTGCCCAGGGTTATGCAAATATAAATGTTTGAGCCTGGATTTGAGCTCATGAAGACTAGTCTTCCTGATTCCAAGCCCAGTGCTGTAATCACTGTGCCACCTAGCTGTCCATCAATGATAGCATCTAACTATAATTGTCAAGAATTGAGATTTACTTAATATTTTTCTCATTCAGCCCCCTTAATTAGGAATTCCCTTTCCTACCTCCTGTCGAAATCAAAACAAAATTTCCTTTTTATTTTTTAATTTTTAGTTTTTAACATTTGTTTCCACAAGATTTTGAGTTTCAAATTTTCTCCCTATCTCTCCCCTCTGCAACCCCAAGACAGCATACATTCTGATTATGCCTTCCCCCAATCTGCCCTCCCTTCTATCACATGCACCCCCTTCTCTTATCTCCTTCCCTTCTATTTCCCAAAGGGCAAGATATATTTTTATACACCATTACTTGCATATCTTATTTCCCAGTTGCATGTAAAAACATTTTTAACATTCATTTTTAAAACTTTGAGTTGCACATTCTTTCCTTTCCTCCCTCCCCATCGACGCTCATTGAGAAGGCAAGCAATTTCATATAGGTTATACATGTGTAGTCATGCAAAACACTTCCATGACAGTCATGCTGTGAAGGACTAACTATATTTCCCTCCATTCTGTCCTACCCTCCATTTATTCGATTTTTTCCTTTAACCTGTCCCTTATCAAAAGTGTTTGCTTTCATCATAACCATTTCTAAAGGCTAACATCAAAGGCCCACTCTCTCCTCTATAGTATAAATGATCACACTGACTTCTGAATTCCTATGGCACTTATTTTCTTTAGCACTCCAATGTGATTTGTAATGCTCCTTGTAAAACAGTGAAATGTGTAGTCATCTTATCTCTCCAACTAGATTATAAAAATCTGAAGATGCTAGTATATCACTGCATGTTTCATAATATCCATTATTGTGTCATGCATAGAATGTGCTTAATAAATATTTGGGGGAAATTTATGAAAGATGAAAGAAGGGAGTTCCCCCTATATAATATCACAAAATTAAGTGTATATTGAACTTGAGTTAAGATCTATTTTTGAATATTGACATGGCTACTTACTAAGCCAAGTGACTGAAAGTAGCCTTTTAATTTCATTTATAATGTGGCAACACTGCAAATATCTTCATGATATACATTTAAGGAAAGTATTTATTGATTATGTTTTTCTTTTTAGAATTTTAGCCCTTTATTGAATTGTATCTTCAGAGATATTTTGATGGTTTGATGGTGCTATATAGAAATGTCTAGATTAGGGTGAATGAAGAATATTCCAGTGTGGTCATATTATTCAAATCTGCACTGCACATTGCCATTTGGCTGGAACTAATGACTATGTGTTACATAATTATAATTTCTACAACTGTGACTTCACATATATTACCACTTCTCAGAGGAGTCATTGTTCACACTAATCCAGTCCTAAATGCATTACCATTAATGTAGGTAGGATCTCCCTTTGTACATATCACTAACCATTCATGCTTTTTCATTCTGTGCAACTTTTATCCATATTGCTCCATGAATGCTCTATAGAAGGTTTATTATTTGGTTGAGGGTTGAGCAGTAATATTTTTGGATTTGTGCTTTAGTAAAATCATGTTGGTGGCTGAAGGAAGGATAGATTTTAATGGAGAGAGACTTGAGGCTGTCAGACCCACCAGCAGGCTATGGCAATAATGCAGATGTGAGGTGATAAGTGCCTGCACCAGTGAGGTAGTAGTGCCCAAGGAGAGAAAGGGAAATTTTTCAGAGATTCTATAAAAGGGAAATCACCAGTCGATGGTAGCAGATCAGATATGGGGGTTGCAGTGAGAGATAATTGGAAACAATGATTCTTTTTTTTTTTTTTTTATACATCCTAGCCATGCCCAAAAGTTGACAACCTCACTCTTCACATTTATTGCTCCTTCTACAGTTCAAAGCACTGGATATTTCGATACTGTTAAAAAAAAAACAACAACTGGTGATTTCTGTCAATTCATCTAAACATACTGTCAATTTAGTCAAAAGGGCTATTTGTGTTTGCTAGTTCTTTGCATAGAACAAAATCAAGAAATGCCTCTTTTACTTTACTTCTATGTTTAGCACATTTAATTGTTAATCATCCACTTAAAGGATCCTTGAGGTAATAGTATAAATAAATAAGAGAAACATAGAAAAATGTACCTGTCAGATCCATGGATAAGGGAAAAATTTATGACCAAAACAAGAAATAGAGAGGATCATGGGAAGTAAAATGGATACTTTTTTTATAAAGCAATTGGGGTTAAGTAACTTGCTCAAGGTTACATGGCTAGTCATTATTTGTATGTGGGTGCTCATTTCTGAGGCTGGTTTAGATCCCGGGTCATTCCAACTCCAAGGCTGGTGCTCTTACTCACTGCGCCACCTAGCCGCCCCAAAATGGATAATTTTTATTACATGAAATTAAAATGTTTTTACCCAAAGAAAATTGATGCTTCCAAAATTAGAAGAAAAAAAAGAAATTGGAAAAATATAGCAAGATATACAGATAAAGAGCTCATTTTTCAAATATTTAGGGAACTGAGACAAAGTCACATAAATTTGCCATTCCTTAGTTGAGAAATGATCAAAGGATATGAATAGGAAGTTTACAGAAGAAGAAACCAAAGCAATCAATACTCATGTAAAAAACTAAATTACTGTTTGTTAAAACAAGTCTGTATTATCACAGCTATCAAATTGGCTAACATGTCAGAAAAGGAAATGATAGATGCTGGAGGAAATGTGGAAAAATTGGGATACTAATGCTCTATTGATGGAGTTCTGAACTAATCCAGTTATTCTATATAACAATTTGGAACTACACCTGAGGAACCACAAAACTGTCCAGTTCTTTTACCCAGGAATACCATTACTAAGCTTCTATACTAAGAAGATTAAAGAAAATGGGAAAAAAATAAAAAAAAAGAAAATGGGGAATAATGTATTTATAGCAGCTATTTTTGTTGCTGCAAAGAATTAGAAATAGAGGTAGGGAGGGAGGGAGAGAAAATTTGAAGCTCGAGGAATTATGGAACTGAATCTTATGAACTAAAAGTAAACAAATAAATTCATAAAAAAAAACAAAAAAAAGAATTAGAAATTTAGGGGATGATAAAGCAGAAAGCTGGGAAACAATCTTTGCAGCAAATGTCTCTGATAAAGGTCTCATTTCTCAAATATATAGACAACTGAGTTAAATTTATAACAACACAACCCATTCCCCAATTGATAAATGGTCAAAGGATATGAACAGGCAGTTTTCAAATGAAGAAATCAAAGCTATCTATAGCCATACAAAGAGGTACTCTAAACTATTTTTGATTAGAGAAATGAAAATTAAAAAAAAAATTAGGTACCAGCTCATAATGTGACAAAAAAGTAGAAAATGATAAATGTTAGAGAGGAAGTTGGAAAATTGGGATACTAATGCATTGTTGATCAAGTTGTGAATTGCTCCAACTATTCTTGAGAGCAATTTGGAACTATGACCAAAGGGCAACCAAATTATGTATACTCTTTTATGAAGTAATACCACTGCCAGGTCTGTATCCCAAAGAGATCATAAAAAAGGGAAAAGGACCTACATGTGCTGATGTGTGTGTGTGTGTGTGTGTGTGTGTGTGTGTATATGTATATGTCTTTTGTGTGGTGACAAAATATTGGAAATTGAGGGGATGTCCATCAGTTAGAGAGTGGATGAACAAATCTTGATATATGAATATAATCAAATAATATTGTGCAATAAGAGATGATGGATGGGCACAATTCAGGAAAACCAGGAAAGACTTGTATAATCTGATGCAAAGTGAAATGAGAAGAAGCAGGAAAACACTATGCAGTATCACCAACATCATGTAATGTTCAACTGTGAATAACTCAGCTCTTCTCAATGATCCAAGACAAGTACAAAGGAGAGAAGAAGAAAAATGCTATCCATATCCAGATAAAGAATTCATGGACTCTGAGTGCAAATCATAGCATATTTTTTCACTTTATTTTTTGTATTTTTTGATCTGCTTCTTTCACAACTGTGACTAATATGGAAATATGTTTTACATGGTAGCATATGCATAAACTATATTAAGCTCCTTGCCATTTTCAGAGAAAGGAAGGGGGGAAGAAAATTTTGAAACTCAAATTTTTAAAAAATAAATGCTAAAGTTCTTCTTGGCATGGAAATGGGGAAAAATAAGAAATCTATGGGATGCCTATCAATTGTGGAATGGCTTATCTGGTATACAATTGTGATAGAATACTATTATACTATAATAATGAACAGTATAGTTCAGAAAAATCTTGGAAAACTTATATGAACTCATGAAAAATGAAGTGAGCAGAACCAGGAGAACATTGTATATAGTAACAGTAGTATTGTAAATATTGTAAATATTGACTGTTAAGACTTAGCTGCTCTGATCAAAACAATGATTCAAGATATTTCCAAAGAATCTATGATGAAAAATGATATCCATCTCCAAAGAAAGAGAGAGCTGATGAATTCTGAATGTAAATTGAAACCTGCTTTTTGTCAACTTTCTCTTTTTTCTTTTGTGTGTTTTCTTTTTCCCCACGGTTAATATGACTTCATGTTTAATTTCACATGACTTCACATATTTAAATCATTTTTCATCTTTGTTTTCCATTGCCTAGCACAGTATCTTGCATTGAGTAGGTGCTAAACTTGGCAAGTTTTATTTTCTTGATTTGGATTCTTTCAAAAGGATAAAAGATATTAAGGAATTGTTTTCTCAATAATAATGAAGTATCTTTACTTAAATCATAAGAAGAAAAAATGAGAAACAGATTTAGACTAATTTTTGTGTGTGCTTTGAGATAAATAATTATCAGGTCAATAATTCCCATCTTTTTCTCTTCCCAAAGCAACTTTACGTTCATGTACTGAAAATCTGCTATTCATTTCTTGGCAAAGTGAGCCAGCAATACCTGTTGACCATATCTATTATATAGGTTGGTTTATTCTTACTGAACAGAATTGTCTTTTGAATTGAATTAGGTTAGTCAAGGATTACTGACATTGGTATATTTTTAAGCTTCGAATTTTTATAATTCTCCTTACAAATTGCAGAGGGAATTTAAAACTGATCTAGTAATAAATGATTTGTGCTTCTTTAGTGATCATTCATTTAAATGGTTTGAATTCTTTATATCTTTTTTAAAGTGTTTACATAATTATGAATCCACCAAGCCTTTTTTTTTCTGCGCAGTGAGCGTTCAAATGTAACAAAGAAATCAAGAGAGAGAGAAAAAAAATCAGCAAAAGCAACTATTTTTAATATGCTACAAATCAAGACATATCACCCATTTTTCTAAAATTTTAAAAATATATTAAGTTTCTAGCAATCCATCAGACACATTTTTAATAGTCATTTTTCTTTGTTAAGCAAACTTATGCTATTTTAATGTTAGTAATTTTTGGCATTAACTGTGCTTCATTTTTCTCAATGTGGAGAAATGAGAGAATCACCTTTGGGCAATTCAGCAACATTGTTTACTATATTTGTTTCATAGTGGTCCTGGATAATTTTACAGTTTGATAAATTGATGTCCAAAGAAGTTAAGTGATTTTCCAAGTTCAACTAGCAAAAACATAAAAACAAACAAAAAATAAAAATATAGAATTTGAAACCAGGGCTTCTGACTCCTAACTTGGAAATCTTTCTGCTTCCCTGGTTACCATAGGCTGAGATTATCTCTTTTGAAAAATTATATTGACATCTTTTGGTTCTATTATCAACACGAGTTTTCAATTCAAATGTTTTCTGAACTTTCCTAAAACCCAAAATAGCTAACTCATTTTTCAGTGAATTATATTTTATTCAAGAATTTCTTCACTCCTCTCTACCCTAGAGATGGCTACCATTAGAAGAAATAAGTAAACACAAATATGTAAAATTATTCTATACATACTTCTATTTAGCAGTTCTTTCTCTGGATGCAGACAGGGTCTTTCTTCATATGTCCTTTATAGTTAATTTAGGTATTTATAATAGACAAAATAACTTATTTAAAGTCACTCAAAGAAATATTGCTCTTACCATATACAATATTCTCTTGTTTCTGGTCATTTTATTCTTCTTTATTTCATGCAAGTCTTTCCATGTTTTTTTTTTCTATTCTAAAATCACTGAGCTTATCATTTCTTATAGTGCAATAGTGTTCCAACACAATTATATATACCATAACTTATTCAGTTTTGCATTCTTGTAATTTCCAGTCCTTTGCCATCACAAACAGAGCTGCTATAAATATTTTAGAACATATAGGTTCTTTTCCTTTTTCCCTAATTATCTTTGGAAATATACCTGGTAGTGGCATTGCTGGGTCAAAGTATACCAGTAGTTTAATAACTGTTTGGACATAGTTCCAGATTGTTCTCCAAAATATTTGGATCATTTTACAATCCCACCAACAATGAATTAGTTTCCCAATTTTTCCACATCCTCTCCAACATTTGTCACTTTCCCCTTCCATCATTTTAGTCAATCTGGTAGGGGTAAAATGGAGCCTCAACATTGTTTTAATCTGCTTTTCTCTAATCAATAATGATTTGGATAATTTTATATGACTATAAATTGTTTTGATTTCATCATTGAAAAACTCTCTTGTCATATCCTTTGACTATTTATCAAGAATTAGAGCTATTGTAGTCTTACAAAAAGACGACTACATCCAAGAGAACAATGGGTAGAGAGAAGCTTCAATTGAGTGGTGCAAAGAATAGTCATATGATCATGAAGGCTGAAGATTCCACTGGACACATTTCCTTTGCATGTGGTCCATTTTAGATTATCATGTTGCCACGATATAAAAACCTAAGAGAACAGAATTGGCAAATAATCACTTTTTGTCAGCAATTTTTAACTAGTTGAGCAGAAAAATGCAGGTAACTCCACAGCAGAGATGTCCCTTATCCAAGATACTGTAGGTACAATATTATAACCTGGAGCCACCACTCAGGAACTTGAGAAGCTCTAGCCATTGCAGGTGACTGAGCCTGAGGGTAGCAAAAATAATGGAAATCAGCAGGTGAAAGCAAAGTGCATGTGATACATCTGGCCCACATATGGTACATTAGCCATCCTGGAAATAGACTGTCTCTGTCACCCATTAAGGTCTTTGCATGATTATAATCTAAATAGGTTGAGATACTCAGAGAATATTACTCCTATAGTGGCCTGATGACTATACTAATTCTGGATGTTACTGTTCATCTCCCTTCAGGCCAGTGCCTGAGGTATTGGTTCAACAGGGGAAGTTGGCCCAATTTTTTTGGACTAATGCAGTTGTTGTGGCCAAACCATTCCTCAATAGTACATTTTAGCTCAGGCATGCTTGGTGCATTACACACCAACTGGCATGACGTCTCAAGTGGTGAGAGAGAGGCAAAGTGTTGTTAACTGTTCTTTAATAAACTCAAACTGCCTGCAGGTTGATTGCTTGAATCCCTCAGCTTGTGACTGCAGAAGGAGAGTTGCAGTTTAGATTTTTTTTATTCTTGGATTTTGTACTTTTAAGTTTTAATTATTAAAAGTAGTTTTAACTGGGATTTCATGGTTCATGAGCACCTGGTGCAAAAAAAAAAAAAAAACACCCTTGAACCTAGCGAACTAAGGCATATTTAGGCAGCCCAAAATAGACACAGAGATTGTCTTTTTTATCTGGTAGAAGAAAGTTTCCTTATCTTTTTTCTTCTTTGAATTTATATTCAATTTTATTTTAAACTTAAAGACAAAATAAGAGTATGAAAAAACCATTGCCATGTATACAGAAGGACACAAGAGAGGATTTGACATAAAGCAATAAATTTCCATTTCAAGAAAACCAATATAATAAATATTACACATTGTTTTCAAAGCTGTCCAGCTTTGCTTTCTTCTGTTATCTTTTGTCCTCTGCTAAGCACATTTTACTCTATTTTCCCTTCCAAGAAGGCTACAATTAAGTGAGGGTATATTTACAAACCCAAACACACACTCAGATACACAT
Organism: Gymnobelideus leadbeateri; assembly: GCA_011680675.1. Lineage (NCBI taxonomy): Eukaryota > Metazoa > Chordata > Mammalia > Diprotodontia > Petauridae > Gymnobelideus > Gymnobelideus leadbeateri. Next base: position 15,487 of record WOXC01006117.1, on the reverse strand, counting down.
ACATATATACACACACATACATAGCTATCCATAAACATACACACATATACCCAAATATGTGTGTATGTCAAATGCATATATAAGGCTACATTGGGCATAGTTTCACTTATCTGTTTCTCTATATGTAGATAGCATCTTCTTTTGTAAGTCCAAGTCTTTCTACATTTTTTTCTATATCCACTAGCTCATCATTCCCTATACCATACCAATATTCCAACCCAATCACATTCTATCTGGGGGTTTTTCTATAAGAGTTTTTTTTGTTTGTTCATTTGTTTGTTCTACACAAATTTTTGTAAATTCCCTCTATTCATGGTTATATAGGCTTTGTGTGTACAGGAAAGTCTTAATTTAAAATTATAAAAATTATCCATTTTACATTTCAACCCTGATTTAAGGTTTGATACTACTGAATTTCCTGGTGATATTTGGCTACTTTCAGTTATCCTGTGAATGTCAGAAAAAAATAGGGAAATGTGTTTATATATGATATAGGGTGCTCTGTTGTAACACAATGACAAAAGCAGTTGGCCAAAAAGAGAATGTGAGGCAAACTGGAGAAGTTTGGTTTATTTTTAAAACATTCTAGAATGTACAGTCTAGTTTACATACAAATAAGATGAAAGTGAGCTCTCTCTGTAAGGTTAATTCTTTTCGGGTACATTCGAATAGTCTCTCCTTACTTTGCTGTGATTATATATCTCTTTGTTGTTTTCTTTGCCATTCAAAGTTTTCTTTAGCAATTAGCACATTTTTTTGTAGGGAGGAGTGCAGGGCAATTGGGGTTAAGTGACTTGCCCAAGGTCACACAGCTAGTAAGTGTTAAGGGTCTGAGGTTTGATTTGCACTCAGGTCCTTCTGACTCCAAGGCCAGTGCTCTATTCACTACAATTAATACATCCTTAATCCTTGCAACCAAATGTCCCTCTAACTAGTAGAGTACTAACCAATTGCACCTGAAGCTCTTCACTGATGAGAGTCAAGTTGGAAATCCCCTGATTTCCTAACCATTATGTGCTCTGCCCAATAGCAGAGAGTGCTTGGAAGAAAGAGCAGGATGTCAAAGATTCTCAAAAAGCTGACTACCACTACCTCTATCCCCTATATAGGGCAACTCATACCTCTTCCTGGGTGGCATTGTTCATCTGATTAATTTTATGGTGTGTGTAGGGGGAAGGGGTGTGTACAATTGGATTCAAAGCTCATTGGGCTACTACCCACTGGGAGATTCCTTCCTCTTTCCTTTAATATGTAATTTTAATGTACTTCCATGACATGAACATGTCATAATGGAGTCAATCACATAAGCATGTCCTAACTGTATACAATACAGCTTTTAGTACAGAATAAAGAGTAATAATAGTAAAATGCACTACAATAACTTTCACACACCACAAGCTTCTTGATTCCCTTAAACCTGGGCATTTTAGGAACACAGTTTGGGTGATTAGATTTAGCCAGCCTCCTTTAATTCCTGAAGGAAGGGAACAATGTTAGCTTCTCATCTCTGTTACTTTCTACCTGAACTCTCTTCAGGGGTGGGGAACCTGGAGTCTTGAGTCCACATGTGGCCCTCTAAGTGCTGAAGTGTGGCGCTTTGAATCCAAACTTCACAGAACAAATCTGTTTAATAGTTTGTTCTGTAAAACTTGGACTCAGCCACAAGGCTTCACCCAAGGACCTAGAGGGCCACATGTGACCTCAAGGCCACAGATTCCTACCTCCCCCTTCCTAGATCCTTACCTCCTAATATGACTGTTCTAATTATTCTTCCTCAGCTCCAATACTAGCTGTATGGTAGCCCTAGATCCTCACCAGCAAGTATGAAAGCTATGATTCTTCACACATGTGACTAACCTTAATCTCTCTCACTATGCCTCTGTAGAGCAGTCCAATCTAATATCTTAGAAGAAATAAAGACAAGTACCCTACTGCCATTAGTATTTATTTATCTCCCTTTTTCCTTCCCAAAATCACATGCTATCTCAATTCTAAAGTACTTAAGCCCCACTCATTACTTCCCTGACATTAGGTGCACTAAACTTGTTCCTTTGTTCCCTGCCCCCTAATTCCCATTATCCTCTTCTAGCATGCGTACTCATAGACCCATACTGAGCCAAGTCCTAGCAGGAAAGAAATAACCTCAATGAAAGGGAACAATTATATTCCTAGTGAGAATATAAAGTTTAAGATTGTTGGGCATGCCAGTCACTGATGAGAACTAGTCTTGTTCTTGGGCTTGCAGTTTTGATATCATACCCTCTAGCCCAAATGTTTCTAAAAGTCGAGGAAGAAGAACCTTATAAAAGAACATACCCATTCTAAATTCAATGTACTGACATTTTTCTTATAGAAATAACATTGAGACTGATCCAATAAAGAAAGTTTTTTCTTCTCCAAGGTAGACTTAGCTCCCACCACAATCATGCCCTGACACACTGAACTAATTGTTCACAATCACTTGATTATTGTCATTTGTGATCATGGCCTATGCTATTAGTTTTTTACTGAAAATAATGTAAGAAAAATAAAAACTGTACCTCAGGTCCTTCTTTTTTTTTTTTTGTTTAACAAATGCTTTATTAACTTCTGGTTTACATCATTCATTTCCACCAGATTTTGAGTTACAATTTGTTCCCCATTTTTCCCTACCCACCACCCCAGAATAGCAGTCACACTAGATATCCACTCTTCCAATCTGCTCTCTCCCATATCTTCTCCCATACCACCTTCCACTTTTCCATTAGAGGAAGGTGAATCTTTGTGTCCCAATGCCTGCACATCTTATCTCCCAATTACATGCAGAATAGTATTAATAATAGTATTTATATACATTTGAAACATTTAATTTTAAGACTTCGAATTTCAGATCCATTCCCTTCCTCCCTTGTCACCCACTCACTCTGGGAAGATAAGCAATTCAGTATGTGTTGTACATGTATAGCTATGCAAAACATAACCATACTAGATATATTGTAAAAGACTGCTTATATTTCCCTCCCATCCATCTCACCCCCCACCTGGTCCATTCCCTACTTTCATCCTGTCCCTCTTTGAAAGTGGGTACTTCCAACCTCCCATCCCCCTAGAATGCCCTCCTCTCCATCATCCCCCCTCTCATCTCCCTTCCCCCTATGCTCCTGGAGGGTGAGATATGCCATTTAGTATGTATGTGATTCTCTCCCTGAGCCAAATTCAATGAGAATTGGGTTTTGCCTTTTTGCCTTCCTGTTCTTCCCCTCCCCTGGAACTACTTCCCCTTGCCTCTTCTACATGAGATAGTTTACCCTACCCTGTCTCTCCCCATCTCCTCTTGTCACTTTCCTCTCTCACCTCTTAACTTCACACCTTGAGTATCATCCGTTCCCACCAAATTCAACCTGTTCGCTCTTTCCATGTATACCTGTAAACATATATACACATATTCACATATGTATTCATATGTCCATATACCCTTATTCAATTATTTTCATAACGAAAAAGGCTTCATCAGACATAGTTATTGTTTTTCTATGTAGGAATGTTAATAGTTCAACTTTGATAAGTTTCTTTTGATTTCTTTTCCCTGATTACTTTCTCAAGCATCTCTTGCTTCTTGTGCCTGAATGTCAAATGTTCTATTCAACTCTGTTTTTTTCCTCAAGAATGCTTGAAAGTCCTCTATTCTACTGAATGACCATATTTTCTCCTGAAACAAGATACTCAGTTTTGCTGGGTAGGTAACCCTTGGCTTCAATCCCAGCTCTTTTGCCCTCTGGAATATCATATTCCATGCCATTCTGAAGGAATGAATCTCCTCACTGAGCTTTTGAGATTCTTTTCCCATCTGGAAAATTTGGCTTTTTAAGGCATTCTTCTCCTCATTGCCTTTCTGAGCCTCATTTGACATTTGAGTTAGTCTATGTTTTAAGGTGTTATTTTCCTCAGTCAGGCTGTTGACTGTCATTTCATACTTTTCTTGCATCTTTCTCATTTCTCTTCCCAATTTTCCCCCACTTCTCTTATCTGCTTCTTAAGGTCCTCTATTGCCTGTAGCCAGCTTGTATTTTCAAGTGGGGCTTTTGGTGCAGGAGTTCTGACCTCACAGACCTCTTCCTGTTCCATGCTTTGATCCTCTTTGCCCCCAAAATAGGAGTCTAAAGTTGCATTTTTCTGTTTATTTTGTTTCCTTTGCCTGGGCATATTGTCACTTAATTACTTGATTTGGGGGCTTATTGCCATAGTAGGACTTTGCCACCAGACAGGAGAGCTTCCACATGCTCTGGCAAGCTGGATACCCACCCTAAACCTAAACCACCCTAAGACCACAATCCAGATCCAAGCAGGTTAAAGCAAAACCTCCACACTGATTGCTGGATCTCTCTACTTTTCGAAGAGCAGGAGCTGGAGCTGCCACTGATGCTGCAAAATGGCCTCTGTGCTGCGTTTCCTCAGCAGCTTTTCACCCCCAGGGGAGGAAGCCACGCATTCCCCAAATACTGGTCCCAAAGTCCATAGGGTACTAACCTCTCACTTTGTCCTAGGCATATCTATGCTGATAGTTCTGGAATCGCCACAGCTGCTGATATTCTGGGGTCCCTCCACCCGGCTGCTGGCCCGGCCTCCCTGGGGCTAAAACCTTGGCTCATGGGGGCCTGGGCTCCACTCCCAGAGCACTGCACTGTCAGTTCCCATCACAATGTGCTGTCCACTCTCAGAGAGCTTTGGTGGCCGCTCCCTGCAGGGCTGCTGGGCTGTCCTCAGCAGGAGGTTACCTTCTCTGTGTCGTTCTGAGGGTGCTGGGGCTCCAGAAGTTGTTCAGACTCCCCTTTCACATTGTTTGGAGGTGGTGTGGGGCAGAGCATCTTGGAAGTGCTGTTTCTACTCAGCCATCTTGGCTTCATCCCATACCTCAGGTCTTTCACAAATAGATCTTTACAACTTGTAATGATTAAAAGAAAATTGAATAAAAGCTCCTTTTGTCCTGTATTCTAAAGTAAAATCTGGTTAACCATTTGCTTGTAGGTTGAGGTCAGCACCTAAAAGTCTAAGTGGGATTCAAAGGCTTAATTTGAGACTATCAAACAAAAAATCCTCATTGAATTTATGCATATATTATTAGATTTAATTGAGTATTCAGCTTTTGCAATATAAAGTAAGCACTCCCTCTTAGATAACCAACAAAGATCATCTTCCATTCTCTTCCCAGCTCTTGCCCGTGATAGGCTGGTCAAAAACAGTTTTGATCACAATGTACTTTAGTCATTCTTGCTCAGGGCTTTCCTGAGACAAAGCTTTATGGGAGTTAAATGACCTATCTTATTACCAAAATATAAGGGCACATTTTAATTCACAGCAGAAACTGAGAAGGCTGTGACTATTTCACAAACAGCCAGCTCTTTGTCATTCTGAAACACACCAGAGCAGTCTTCTCCTGGTAGTCCAAAGAGATTGATTATTTGAGCTGTTTTGTCAACTGACCAAGCTAAACTTAATAAGCAAATGGGATATGTGAAAGAAGGGCAAGAAGGACAAATCTCATGGCAACATTTAAGACGATTACTGATCATCTATTAAGATTTGCATGCTTAAATTTTCAAGGAAATATCAAAATTGGATCAGAATATTGGAAGACAATTCTTATCCCTTGTTTCTATCATTTATTTAAAAAACTAATTTTAAAAGGCAATAAACTTGGCAGTGGATATAGGGTTACTTCTAGAATAAAGAAGACCAGAGTTTGATATGTAACCATAGAAAAGTCACTTAAACTCTCTGGGCCACTGGCAACTCTCTAAGACTTTACTGATGAATTTTATTGAATATTGATATGATTTCCACCTGGGAGAGAATTACATCAATAGAATCAAAGATCCAGTCATAAATAAGTTTAAAACAGGGATACCACTATTTTTTTCTATAGTATAAATAATTGTTTCAGGACAGTAATTATAATCACCATTTGCTGGTAGGAAAATTAAAAAAAGATATATGAATTTTGTAATACCAGAGTTTCTAAAAAGTGTAAATCATCATATAGAATATTGCAAAAAACAATATTATATTTATATTGGAGACATTATAATGGGGAAATCTATTTTACAAATGCTTTATTAACTTCTGTTTTACAGCATTCATTTCTGCCAGATTTTGAGTTAAAAAGGTACTATTTGGAAGTAATTTATTAAGTGCCATCTGCATAAAAGTATGGTGCTAGTTGCAGGAGAAACCAAAGAAAACAAAGCAAAAAAAAAAAAAAAAACCCTGCCCTCAAGGGCTTGCATTCTTTTTTTTTATTTGCTTTATTAACTTCTGTTTTACATCATTCATTTCCGCAAGATTTTGAGTTACAATTTTTTCCCCCGTTTTTCCCCTACCCGCCCTCCCAAAATATCAGTCCCACAAGATATCACTTCCTCCAATCTGCTCTCTCCCATATCTTCTCCCATACCACCTTTCGATTTTTCCATTAGAGGAAGGTGAATCTCTGTGCCCCAATGCCTGCACATCTTATCTCCCAATTACAAGCAAAAGAGTATTAATAATAGTATATATATATATATATATATATATATATATATATATATATATATATATACACTATTAACTCCCATAAATATATATATTTGAAACATTTAATTTTAAGACCTCGAATTTCAGAACCAATCCCTTCCTCCCTTGTCACCCATTCCCTCTGGGAAGATAAGTAATGCAGTATATGTTATACATGTCTAGCTATGCAAAACTTTAGCATAGCAGATATATTGTACAAGGCTGCTTATAATTCCTTCCCACCCATCCCACCCCCACCTGGTCCATTCCCTACTTGATCCTGTCCCTCTTCTATAGTGGGTACTTCCAACCTCCCCTCCCCCAAGAATGCCCTCCCATCCATCAGCCCCCCTCTCATCCCCCTTCCCCCTATTCTGCTACAGGTTGAGATGTCCCATTTAGTATGTATGTCATTCTCTCCCTGAACCAAATTAAATGAAAATGTGGTTTTGCCTTTTTGTCTTCCTATTCTTCCCCTCTCATGCAGCCACTTTCCCTTGCTTCTTCTACATAAGATAGTTTAATGTCATTTCCCTTTGAGGAGGCTGAATCAGTATATTTTTCATTAGTCATTGTCTTCCCTTCTTATTTTGCCTTTCCTTTTCTTTTTCCTTTGCCAGGGTGTTTTATTACAGTACTATTTTGCCAAAGAGAGTGAGAGAGAATGAAGTAGCAGAGAGTTGCGAGGGAGAGAACAATTTCCAATGCTGTTCAGAAAAGCTACTTAGCAGATGGCTGAAGGAGACCTTTCTGAAAGTGAATAGTGGCCATAGCAGACATGTTCTAGTATAATACTGAAGAGAAGCATCCGATAGACAAATTGTGATGTCTAATCCAGATACTGGTGGTGATAAACCCTCAACTTCGTCTTTCAGCTACAATATTAGTTTAGTTATTAAAGTGATAAAGAACTTGACTATTTTCACACAGTCAATCTGCTCCTTCAATTTACCTGGAGATAATTTGTTCTCTTTTCAAGACCATATTTTGTTTGTGTGCCTTGTTTACTTCAAGATAGAGCTAGTAACATGTCATGCAAATGAGATTTAATTTACTCTCTACTTGACTTCCTTAATTAAAAAAGAGGGGGGATGAATTTCCTTACATCTGCCTATAAATAATTCTTTCATAAATAGATTGCCTATAAAAAAGCTGGCTCTGTAATAAGCGATGAAGTCTATTCAGAAACATGAAATCAGAGAAGATTCATTCATTGACTCATTGCAGGCAATATTATAGACATCCTGTTAAGTTCAAAAACAATAACCATTTCTCATGAATCAGTCAGAAAATGGGATCAATTCTCTATGGTTAAGCCAAAAAGTAACTAGGAAATAATTTTTTTATATGCAGAACAGTGAAGACCTTATTTCTCAAACTTTTCCTATAGTATCACTTTGCACAGCTCCAAAGGTTTATTGGTAGTCCACTATTAATAATTCCATATTCTGGCCTGAAGGAAAAGTCTTTGTATACATACTTTCTAAAAATTATTTTCTTCTTTATAATAAAGCTAATCAGGAGGTAGAGAGGGAGGGAAAAGAGAGAGAGACAAACAGAGAGAGAGAGAGAGAGAGAGAGAGAGAGAGAGAGAGAGAGAGAAACATTTTCTTCACTGTAGTATAGATGAAGGGTATGATAGGATGATAGGAGTAATATAGGACCTGCCATATAGGTTGGACCAACATTTCCTAAAGTCTGCTACCATGAAGTCCAGGATTACTTTTCCTTGGAAGATAATGAAACTATTCTGGATACTTTATTGACCCAGGGGTCTAAATATTGAACCACTGACATACCTTCCTGTTGGGTCTAAGTACAATAAACTTTGAATAATTCTGGGTAAGATGATTATGTGAAAGATTACTGAGAAACTCCAGCTCTCCCATATGTGGTGCAGCAAAGACAAAACTAACCCCAGACTTAAAAATAATCTAGCCACAACTGGGGTGCAGGATAGGTAGGGTTGTAGGAAGTAGGAGTCAAAAAACTTGATATGCTTAAGAGGGCCATGAAACCTTCAGATCTCTGTAATGGGGAGATTTAAGTACAGGTGACAAGAAGGGATGAGAAGCATGAAGTGTTTGGATGGGAAAGCTACTAAAAGGTCAGAAAGCTGCTGGGTTCTGCTTAATCTAACAATGGATTAAAAACTATTAATTAAAAAAGTATATAAACTGTTTACAAGAGAAAAAGAAGGAATCCTACCAAATTCTTCCTATGAAGCAAATATTGCTTTATACCTAAATCAGGAAGAGACAAGGAAGATAGCTAGCTAACAACTAGGTAACAATTTCCTTTTTAAGTATCAAAACAAAAATGTTAAATAACATATTAGAAAAGAAGCTACAACCATATATTAACAAGATTCTATGACCAGGTTAGATTTCTTTGTCAACAGTCAGGCTATTGACTCCCATTTCATAATTTTCTTGCATCGTTCTCATTACTCTTCCCAATTTTTCCTCCACTTCTCTTATCTGCTTCTTAAGGTCCCCTATGGCCTGTAACCAGCTTGTATTTTCTTTTGAAGCTTTTGCTGTAGGAGTTCTGACTTCACTGTCTTCCTCCTGTTCCATGCTTTGATCCTTTTTGTCCCCAAAATAGGAGTCTGATGTTGGGTTCTTATGTTTGTTTTGTTTCTTTTGCCTAGGCATTTTGCCACTCATTTACTTTACTTTTGGGCTTTTTGCCACAGTAGGACTCTGCCAGCAGACAGGGGAGCTTCTGTCCCAAATGCTGGGGTTTTCTCAGCTGCCAGAGGTAATAGTTGGGTGCCCTTTCTGAAGCCTGTACACACTCTGGCAAGCTCTACACACCCTGAAGCCTCTACACACACCTCAAGACCTCCACCCTAGACTGCAATCCAGATCCAAGAAGGTTAAAGCAAGAGCATTTACCCCCCAAATGGGTCACTTGGTCCCCCTACAATCTTCAGGCCAAGAGCTGAAGCTGCCTGCTTAGCTGTGGCTGCACTATAGCTCCTCAGCAGCTTCTCATCCTGGGTGGAAGAGGCTGACACACTAACCACCACTGGGTCCCAAAGTCCATACTGCACTGACCTCTCACTTTGTACTTAGCATCTATGTTTTGATAATTCTGGAAATGCCACAGCTTATGGTGTTCTGGAGTCCCTCCAGCAAAGAGCTGGTCAGGCCCTCCCTGGCATTAATACCTCTGGTTCACACAGGGTAGGGGTTGGCTCCTAGAGCACTGTGCTAGCCGATTTCTGCTAGGCTGCAGGGCTGTCCTCAGCAGGAGGTTAGCTTCTATGTTTCATTTTGTGGGTTCTTTAGCTCCAAAATTCATTCAGAGTCCACTTTTACATAAATTGGGGAAGTGGAGAGCTGGAGCTGCACAAAAGTCCTGTTTCTACTCTCCCATCTTGACTCTGCCCCCCTCCCAGTTTAGATTTCTACCAGTATTGTACTGTGGCTTCAATATTTGAAAAATTCTCATAAATGATATCAAGAATAAAAACAATAAAACTTATATGGTTATGTAATCAAAAGCAGGGGAGAAAAGCTTTTCTGAAAACATAACACCAATTTCTATTAAAAAACAACAACTTTGGGGGGCAGAGCCAAGATGGCAGAGTAGAAACAGTGCGTCCAAGCCACTCTTCCCCCAGATTACCTCCAAACTATGTAAAAGGGGACTCTGAACAATTCCTGGAGCCCCAGCACACACAGAATGACACAGAGCAGCTAACTTCCCAATGAGGACAGCCCAGCAGCCCTGCAGGAAGGGACAGCACACAGGGAGTGGGGAGCTGAGCACAGGTCCGGCTGAGTCATGGTTTTAGCCCCAGGGCGGCAGGGCCAGCTGCTGGCTGGAGGGACCCCAGAACACCAGCAGCTGTGGTGATTCCAGAATTATCAACATAGACATGCCTAGGACTAAGTGATAGGTTAGTGCCCTATGGACTTTGGGACCAGTATTTGGGGAATGCGTTGGCTTCCTCCCCTGGGGGCTAGAAGACACTGAGGAGACATGCCATTTTGTAGTATTCAGAGGCAGCTCCAACTCCTGGCCTGTGAACTGTAGGGAGATCCAGAGATCAGTCTTGGGGGTAATCACTCTTCCTTTAACCTCCCTGGATCTGCATTGCGATCTGGGCGAGAGGTCATGGGTGGGTTTCCAGTTTGCCAGAAATGGAAGTTGCCCCCGCCCCACACACACACACGGAAGAGGAGAAGGACTGTGAGGTGAGAAATCCTGCTCCAAATGCCCCAGGGGAAAACATGAGTGGGTTGCAGACCATAGAGGACCTTAAGAAGGACTTTAAAAATCAAATAAGAGGGGCAGCTACGTGGCACAGTGAGTAGAGCGCTGGCTCTGGAGTCAGAAGGATCTGAGTTTGGATCCGGCCTCAGACACTTAACACACACAAACAAAAACCTAGCCATGTGACCTTGGGCAATTTACTTAACCCCAATTGCCCTCCAAAAAAAAAAGCAAAAAAAAAAAAACAAATAAGAGAAGGGGAAGAAAAATTGGGAAGAGAAATGAGAAGGATGCAGGAAAAGTATGAAATGAGGGTCAACAGCCTGACTGAGGAAAACCAACACCTTAAAAAATAGACTAACTCAAATGGCAAAGGAGGCCCAAAAGGGCAATGAGGAGAAGAATGCCTTAAAAAGTTGAATTTGCCAGATGGAAAAGGAATCTCAAAAGTTCACTGAGGAGATTCATTCCTTCAGAGTTAGACTGGAGCAAATGGAAGCTAATGACTTTATGAGAAATCAAGATACTGTTAAGCAGATCCAAACAAATGAAAGATTAGAAAACAATGTGAAATATCTCATGGGAAAAACCACTGACCTGGAAAATAGATCCAGGAGAGACAATTAAAAAATTATTGGACTACCTGAAAGCCATGATCAAAGAAAGAACCTAGAAATCACCCTTCAAGAAATTCTCAGGAAAATCGCCCTGATGTTTTAGATCCAGAGGGCAAAATAGTGATTGAAAGAATCCACCGATCACCTCCTGAAAAAGATCCCAAAAAGAAAACTCCCAGGAATATCATAGCCAGGTTCCAAAATCCCCAGATCAAGGAGAAAATATTACAAGCAGCCAGGATGAAACAATTTCAATATTGTGGAAACACAATCAGAATAGCACAGGACCTGGCAGCTTCTACATGAGGGATAGAAGGGCATGGAATACGATATTCCAGAGGGCAAAAGAGCTGGGAATGAACCCAAGGGTCAGCCACCCAGGAAAACTGAGTATTTTGTTTCAGGGGAAAATATGGACATTCAGTGGAATAGAGGATTTTCAAGCAATCCTGAGGAAAAAACCAGAGTTGAATAGAAAATTTGACATCCAAACACAAGAAGCAAGAGATGCCTGAGAAGGTTATCAGGGAAAAGAAATCAAAAGGAACTTATCAAAGTTGAACTATTTACATTCCTATATGTAAAAACAATAACAGTGACTGATGAAATGTTTCTCACTATGAAAATAATGGAAGAATGGTGTATGGTCATATGAATACATATGTGAATGTGTGTATATATGTTTACAGTTATACATGGATAGAGGGCATAGGTTGTATTAGTTGGCAACGGAGGATACTTAAGGGGTGAAATTATGAGGTGAGACAGGAAAGTGGCAAGAGGAGATGGGGAGAGACAGGGTAGGGTAAACTATGCCATGTAGAAGAAGCAAGGGGAAGTGGTTGCAAGGGAGGGGAAGAATAAGAAGGCAAAAAATGCAAAACCACATTCTCATTGAATTTGGTTCTGGGAGAGAATGACATACATACTAAATGGCATATCTCAACCTGTAGCAGAATAGGGGGAAGGGGGATGAGAGGAGGGATGATGGATGGGAGGGCATCCTTGGGGGTAGGAGAGGCTGGAAGTACCCACTATAGAAGAGGGACAGGATCAAGTAGGGAATGGACCAGGTGGAGGGTGGGATGAGTGGGAGGGAATATAAGCAGCCTTGTATAATATATCTACTATGGTAATGTTTTGCATAGCTAGACATGTACAACATATACTGAATTACTTATCTTCCCAGAGGGAATGGGTGATAAGAGAGGAATAAAATGGATCTGAAATTCGAGGTCTTAAGATTAAGTGTTTCAAATATACATAAATACTATTATTAATACTCTTTTGCTTGTAATTGGGAGAAAAGATGTGCAGGCATTGGGGCACAGAGATTCATCTTCCTCCAGTGGAAAAGTCGAAGGGGGTATGGGAGAAGATATGGGAGAGAGCAGATTGGAGGAAGCGATATCTTATGGGACTGATATTCTGGGAGGGTGGGTAGAGGAAAAACAGGGGGGGAAATAATTGTAACTCAAAATCTGGTGGAAATTAATGATGTAAAACAGAAATTAATAAAGCATTTGTTTAAAAAAACAATTTGAAAAACACTCCCCCCAAAATTATAACTAAGAATTCTATCTGAATCCAAGAGCCAACATTAGAAGTAATTGGACAACATTGATGGCCTTTGCAACAAGATCAGGGATAGCACAAGGCTTTAAAATTAGAATTTTTATTTATTTAAAAGAAGAAAAGGTTATAAAGGGGGAATAAGCATAGTCAAAGAGGAAAGAGAATTATTATTTTTGCATATAATCTAATGCAAATTATAGAATGAATTAAAATTATTAGAATATAATAACTAGCAAACAGAGAGGATAAAAAATAAACCCATTCATTATCAGTATTTTTTTCTATATACTTCCATATATCCACAAAAGCAACCAAGAAGAAACACAGAAATTCTATTAAAATTAATTAACAAGTGATATATATATATATATATATATATGTATATATATATCACTTGTTAATTAATTATATATATATATAATTATATATATAATAGTGTGTGTGTGTGTGTGTGTGTGTGTGTGTGTGTGTGTGTATGGATGTCCATTTACCTTTTACCAAGAATCAAAGGAATTATATGAATATATTTACAAAACTCTCATTTTGAAAATAAAGACAGGATAAAATTATTGGAGGGATTATCTATCTTGGCTAGAACATACTTGTATAATAACAATGATAAAATCAGCTAAATTAATTTTTTGATCAGTACAATATCAACCACCAAAATAGTCATTTAATAGATCTAGGGAGAAAAATAGCAAAAAAAAAAAAAATTATTGGAGAATCACCAGCTCAAAAAATTCAATGGAAGTGATTTAAATAAGAACAAAAGTCATTCTTCATTAGATAAAGGAAAGAAGCATTTCATAGGTAGTTCTCAAGTGAAGAAATTCAATGTATTGGCAGTCATATAAAGACTCCAAATTGCTAATAAAAGAAATGTAGATGAAAATATCTTTGAGGTTCTATTCTATAATCATCATATTTGTAAGAATAACCAAAAATGTAAATTACAATCTTTAGATGGGGAGGTGAGAAGACAAATACACAAATATTCTGTTGGAGAACTTGAATTTGTCTAGCCATTCTAGAAAATAATTTTGAAGTAACAAATATGTACATAGCCTTTGACCTAGTGATACTACTAATTGTAATATACCAAACAAGATTTTTTAAAAGGACATCAATGACCAACATATGCAAAAACATTTTAAGGGGAACATTTTTATTGTGATACATAATTGGAAGCTAAATTTTGCATAATTGACTAAACAAAGTTTGATAGATGAATGTGATGGAATAATATTCCTCATTAAGAAATAACTAAAGGGGGGGGCGGAGCCAAGATGGCAGAGTAGAAACAGCTAGTCCAAGCCTCTCTGCCCCCAGATTCCCCCCAAACTATGTAAAAGGGGACTCTGAACAACGTCTGGAGCCCCAGCACCCACAGAACAACACAGAGAAGCTAACCTCCCGCTGAGGACAGGCCAGCAGCCCTGCAGGAAGGTCCAGCGCAGCACTCTGAGACCTGGCAGCACACAGGGCGCAGAGCACAGGAGCTGAGCAGAGACCAGGTCCGCGAGAGCCGAGGTTTTAGCCCTAGGTCAACAGGGCCAGCAGCCAGCTGGAGGAACCCCAGAACACCAGCAGCCGTGGCGACTCCAGAATTATCAACATAGACATGCCTAGGACAAAGTAAGAGGTTAGTGTCCAATGGACTTTGGGACCTGTATTTGGGGAATGCGTCAGCTCCCTCCCCTGGGGGCTAGAAGCCGCTGAGGAGACACGCCATTTTGTAGTTTTCAGAGGCAGCTCCGGCTCCCAGCCTACAAATTGTGGGGAGATCCAGCGATCAGTCTTGGGGGGTAATCGCTCTTGCTTTAACCTCCCTGGATCTGGATTGTGATCTAGGGTGGAAGTTGTGGGTGGGTTTACAGCTTGCCAGAAAAGGAAGTTGCCCCCCACACGTTCGGGACGAAAATTCCTCTATCTGGCCTTAAAGCCATAGTGTGGCAACAAGCCCAAAAGTCAAGCAATTAAGGGGCAACATGCCAAGGCAAAGGAAACAGAAAAATGCAACCCTAGACTCCTATTTTGGGGGCATAGAGTAGGAAAAGGACTGTGAGGTCAGAAGTCCTGCTCCAAAAGCCCCAGGGGAAAACATGAGCGGGTTGCAGGCCATAGAGGACCTTAAGAAGGACTTTAAAATCAAATAAGAGAAGTGGAGGAAAAATTGGAAAGAGAAATGAGAAGGATGCAAGAAAAGTATGAAATGAGGGTCAACAGCCTGACTGAGGAAAACAACACCTTAAAAAATAGACTAACTCAAATGGCAAAGGAGGCCCAAAAGGGCAATGAGGAGAAGAATGCCTTAAAAACCCAAATTTGCCAGATGTAAAAAGAATCTCAAAAGCTCACTGAGGAGATTCATTCCTTCAGAGTTAGACTGGAGCAAATGGAAGCTAATGACTTTATGAGAAATCAAGATGCTGTTAAGCAGATCCAAACAAACGAAAGAATATAAAACAATGTGAAATATCTCATGGAAAAAACCACTGACCTGGAAAATAGATCCAGGAGAGACAATTTAAAAA